>JABUQX010127817.1:12500-15000 GCA_015478945.1 Trachelipus rathkii
TACTCACATCTCTCTTATTCTTCACGGTTTCTCCACTTTGTCAACATTAACAATGGACTACCAATCCTGGTGCCAGATGGCTAAAGAATTAGGCCTAAAAGGCAAAGAATCTCTCGAATTCATCAAAGAAAGAGAGAAGGCTTACAAAGAAGAGAAGGTTGCTGAGGCAGAAAGAGCCACTATTGAAGCTGAAAGAGCGGAAAGAATTGCTCAACTCAAGAAAGAGGAAGCTGAAAGGAATGCTCAACTTAAAAGAGAGGAAGCTCAACACAAGAAAGAGGAAGCTGAAAGGAATGCTCAACTTAAGAAAGAGGAAGCTGAAAGGAATGCTCAACTTAAGAGAGAGGAAGCCCAACTCAAGAAAGATGAAGACGATAGGAAAGCTGAAGAAGCCGAACGCACACGGAACTTTGAATTGGAAAAAATACGACTGTCCAATCAGTCTCAATCGTCCGTCCATTTAAGCAATGTATCCCCATCGACCAATGTTAAGGTACCAAATATGGCCGTTCGTCGAATCAAGGGACGAAATGGACGCATACATCCAACGTTTTGAGAGCTATGCGACATATTCAAATTGGGATCGCAGTTTATGGCCTCTTTATTTAAGTGCGTGTTTAACTGGACGTGCTTGGTCGGTTTATAGCAAGTTGCCTCCCAACTTAGCTAATGATTTTTCCAGCTTAAAGGAAGCCCTCCTTATTCAATTTAACGACGCCTTATATGATTTAACATTGGGAAATATCCCAGGCGCGCTAGGTCCGGAGACAATAGGTTACGGAAATGATGATAAAATTAATACCGACAAGGACACATCCATTGTTGAAGTTACATGTGAAGCAGAAAATGCTATTAAAAATAAAAATGATACCAACGTGGACTCATCCATTGTTGAAGTTACTTGTAAAGCAGAAAATGCTATTGAAAATAAAAATGATACCAACGTGGACACATCCATTGTTGAAGTTTCTTGTGAAGCAGAAAATGCTACTGTAAATAAAAGTGATAAAATTATTACCGACGTGGACACAACCATTGTCGAAGTTATTTATAAAGCTGAAAATGCTATTGAAAAAAATAATGATAAAATTAATGCCGACGTGGACACAACCATTGTCGAAGTTGTTTATGAAGCTGAAAAAGCTATTAAAAAAAATAATGATAAAATTGATGTCGGCAATGACACATCCGTCGCCGAAAAAAATCATGAAACTGAAACTGCTACAAAAGATAGTAAGACAGTGAAAAATTTGAATGGGAATCTCCCATTCCAAAATCAAGAAAACTCCTCACATTCAAGCTGTTTTGGAGCCAGTATTAATGAGACAATAAAGTCTGAGGTGACAGCAGTGATGCCTGAGGGTGTTAATAGTAAATTAGTGGGAAGAGTGTTCCAGTTAACACCAGTGGAAGAAGAATATGAAAGGAAGTCGAAAGAAGAGAAAGCGTCTCAAACTGAGGCGTCATCTGAAGATCAGCTGACCACTCCTTTGGAAAATATCCAAGATGAAAAGGATGATGCAAATGAAGTAGTACCTGAAGAAAATAAAGAGAAGGGGAAGGAACTTCAAAACCATGAGAAGAATGATTTAGTAGAGACTGCAGAAACGTTAATCAATGATGCTCTTTTTTCTCCTCTCGCTCAAGAATCTCGTGCAGTGAAGATTTTGAACTCTCTGTAGTTAACCAAGAGGAAGTTGCAGTGACCGCTCCCACTCCTCATTCTCCATCAGGAGCAGAAGATGCAAAGGATTATGCATCAACAAAATCTAGGACGTTTAGCCAGTCAAAGTCCAGCCGCTTCTTTCTGGATGGCCAAGAGAACTGGAATAGAGGAATGATCAAAGGCTGTTTGGAGAAGAAGAACATTGAAATTGGAAAACCCCAAACCTTCGTTGATACAAAAGAGTTTGCCATCTTGATTGCTTCCATGGCAATGTCGAAAGGCCAAGATGAAGAACAAAACGGACCAAACAGTGGAACGATCCCGAAGATCGAGGAAATAAGAAACTCTTCAGCGTGGATGGAAGCAATGGCACAGTACAAATATCGTAGGAAAGACTTGTACTCTTTTCAGGCGAAGATATCCATGACGTTCTTTTCAAGACGAAAGATGTCACGTCACTTTGTCTTCTTAGGAGGGGCGTGTGTCAGGTTATCTTGCCTGGAGGCCATAATTTCTCAATTGTGAGATTCACTAGTTTGTTTATTTAATTTTGGAAAGACTATTATTATTGATTTCGCTATTATTTATTTAAGGTTATAATATTTCATAATTCACTCAATTTTATTATTTTATAAAAGAAGATTTATTTTGGCAAATTGAGATATATAAAATTGTTAGCTTGTAAAATGATAGGTAGATATTTAATTTTTAGACTTATCAAGTTCAAGAATTGATATTATTATTTTAGTTAATTGCTATATTTTAGATACTGCCAAAGACTATAAAAAGGCAGAGATTTTATGATAAGGGCTTTTTGCGTTTCGTACTATCGTT
>JABUQX010127817.1:17500-22222 GCA_015478945.1 Trachelipus rathkii
AAATAAATAGGAAGATTACTTAAAACACTTCTTATTAAAATTGTATCAATTTGTCAAGAGCAAATATATGATACATTTATAATAAAATAATATAATAATAATAATATATACTATATATAATAATAATAATATAATAATATATTAATATATATATTATATTAATAATGATAAATAATAATAATATAATATAATAATAATCATATAATATAATATAATAATATAATAATAATAATAATAATATATATTAATAATATAAATAATATAATATTAAAATATTACTATTAATAATAATATAATTATAATAATATATATTTATATATTAATCATAACCTATAAATAATAATATATAATATAATAATGATATTTAAAAATAAAAAATTAAATAATAATATAATAATCATAATAATAATATAATAATATTAATATATAATATAATAATATATATATTATATAATTATAAATAATAATTCATAATAATATAATAATAATATATATAATCATATAATAATATAATAATAATAATATAATATAAATAATAATAATAAATAATATAATATATAATAATAATACTATAATAATTAATTAATAATAGTAATATAATTTTAGTAATGGCTTTAGGGAGCTAATTCTATCTTCGTAGAAACTTTTATTAAAAATAATTAATATTATTAATCTCGACATTAAAATTAAAACTATTATCAATGGAAATTTTAAATACAAGAAAAATTCTTTTAAAAATAAACACAATAATAATAATATAATATATAATAATAATAATAATAAAATAATATATAATAATAATATAATAATAATATGAATAATAATATAATAATAATAATAAAATAATAATAATAATAATATATATTATAATAATAATAATAATAATAATATATAATATATATATAATATAATAAATAATAATAATAATATAATATATATAATTAATAATATAATGATATAATAATAATAATAATGAATCAATAATAATAATAATAATAATTTTCCCTATTATTTCTATGGTTTTATTATTATTATTATTATTATTATTATTATTTATTATTTATTATATGGTTCTCTTATTGCACTGTGTTAAATATTACTAATATGGGTATGTTGTCTAGTACTTTTTATTTAATATTATATCACATTTTTGTATCAAAATTCTTATTATTTTCATTTTTTTATTATAATTATTATTATTATTATTATTATTATTATTATTATTATTATTATTATTATTATTATTATTATTATTATTATTATTATTATTATTATTATTATTATTATTATTATTATTATTAGTTTATAATTATCTAATTATTATTATTATTATTATTATTATTATTATTTTATTAATTTTATTATTATATTCATTATTATTAGTAGTAGTTAGTAGTAGTAGTAGTAGTAGTAAGTATGTAGTTTAGTAGTAGTAGTAGTAGTAGTATAGTAGTAGTAGTAGTAGTATACGAGGAGGAAGATAAGTGGATTTAATTTAAATAATAAAATTAAAATAAAATAATAATTTTAAAAAGAAAAAAAAAAAGAAAAGAAGAAATTTTAAAATTTTCTTTTAAAGTTTAGCTGTCTCTGAATAATGAATGTCTTTATAAAAACTATGTAATGCATTTTTAAATGCTGAAATAAAAGAATATATATTATATATATATATATATATATATATATATTATATATATATATATATTATATATTATATAATATCTATATATTTATATATATATTTAATATATATATATATTTTATTATTTATATATTATCTATTTATATATATATATATATTATATATAATTATATATGTTATATAAAAATATATATTATATATATAATAATAATATATATATATATTTAATTATAAAAAAAATAAATATATATATATATATATATATATATATATATATATATATATATATACAGCATATGGGGTGTAAATTCCAAAATTCCAACTCATTGTGCGTCCTGGATTCGCCTAAAAACTCTGGCTAGGTTGCTTGTTTGAATATATTAAGTATTATTCTCGGATGCCAATAGACCCATAGGCAACAAATCCCAGAAACAATTATTTTCAAGTTTTGCGGGATATGGGAATTTTTTTTTTTTTTTTTTTTTAAAGGAGATGATTAACGCTAAATATCTTCACATATTGTCGAAAGTGGAGGAGAACGAGGAGGAGGACGAGGACGAGGGGGGAGGAGAGAGGAGGAGGACGAGGAGGATTTTATAGATATAATGAGAAAAAAAAGAATAGATTTGGAGTGAATGATGGAGATAAGGATTAAAGGGGAAGAGGGTTAAAGAGATTCTGGTGAAAAATATCAGAGTATGCAAGTAGGGAATCAGAAGTCATTTTGTCAGTTTCATTCCGTGACAAAATACATTTTTACTCTTGCATTGAGTAGAACGCATACAGTTCACACAAAATGAGCTCTTATAATGAAAAGGAAGAAGCATAATCTGTATCAGGTCACTCACGTGCATGCAACGCAACATGAAATACTGAGGAGAAAAATAAAATGCTGTAGGAGGGGATTGCAGTTGGAAGAAATGGGTAGGAATATTTCTGATGATAGGCTACTTTAATTCAAGAGCTTGGAAGAGAAGATATATATGAAGTTGAGCAAATGATAGAATTATAGCTAGAAATCAGAAATATAGATTGAGATATTTTGATAACTTTTTTATGAGAAACAACTTGAAAATCATTAACGTCTTTTACCAACAAAAAAACTTGCGCAGAATCATAGGATGCATATGAAATAACAATACAGGAAGGTTGGATTAATGATTAATTATATATCATGCTGGTGTTGGCAGATCTGAAGATAGAAGCAGAAAATCTGCAGAGAAGGGAAAGGGTGAGATAAAAGTAGAATCACCAAAGGATGTACCCAAGAAGCAAGACTATTGGGAGAAAATCAATGAAATGTTTTAGGAAGCAATGGGAGCAGAAACTGTAGAAGAATACAAAAAGTTGTTGAAAAGGTAACGGAAGATTCGTTTTGAAGAAGGTAAATAGTACAAAATTGGTAAAAGGTAAAAAAGGTACACGCTGCACTGTAGTGAGAAGGTGAAAGATTTTCTAAAGCAGAAGACAATAATAATGAGAAAATTTTTGAAAATAGATATGTACAGTCGAAAGCCATATACATTGAAGCACGGCAACGGACTGAAATGATGAAGAGAAGAACAAAGGAGGAAATATCTAAATTCTAGAAGAATTGCAGAGGTAATGACTGAGAGTGTTAGGAGAGAAATGAAAAAGATATTTTGATTAGTGGAAACCTACTGAGTATCCAAAGAAAATGAATGAAATATAATATACATACTGGGAGAGGGAATGCTAAGACCAGAAAAAATAAATTAGGAAATGGACCAGAGTGTTTTAACAAACTTCTCTCTATGAGGTGATAAGCTGATAAGGTGATAAGAGAGAGGATGAAACTGAAAATATTTATGAATGAGTTTGAGGAGGCGGTGAAAAATATGTTAATGGGAAAGTCTTCGAGAGATAGCGAGAGACCTATATAATTAATAAAGGAATAAAGAAAAGGATTGAGTTTTTGAGTTTGAGTTTTGAGTTTTTTTTTATAAGTTTTTGAGATGAAAACAGAGTCCCGGAAGATTGGGATAAGCCAATTATAAACCAAGGGCAAAGGAAACATGGAAAATTTGAGTTCACAGAGGGGGCTCCTTGATTTGTCACCTGCAAAATAATATGAGTCATAGCTAATAAAACCAGGTTAGAAATGAAAGAACCCTAAAATATATAGGAGTGAAGACTATCATATCCAAATAGATACAACTATATTGAACTGGTGGAAATATTTGGAAAGGATGCTGAAAAGGAAAGAGTGGATAAAACAAGATGTGAGTGGAGACCGGAGAGAGACCGGCAGAGGAGAAAAACTCGAAAGTGATGGAGGGATCTATAAGAGGATTCTTTACACTAGACGGGCTGATACTCAGAATGCAAGAACTGATAGAGAAGCGAACCTTAAAAGACAGGAGAAAATTAAAAGCTAATAGCTGCCGCGTTGAAAGGTTCATTAGTCTACATTGAAAGAGTAAGACAAAGTGTAAGGAAGTTTATATTATATATAAAACAATATATTCATATATATATATATTATATATATATTATATATATATAGTATATAGTATATATTATATATATATATATATATATATATATATATATAGTATATATATATAACTCTATCCTATAGCTCTTACCCGTATTTTGTCTAAAAAATTGTAACTATTCTTGACCACTTTCCTGGATCAAATTGAATTTCATTCTTTTCATTTTGATCAAAGGTTTGGGTATCAAAAGTAAATATCAATTGGTGAAATTAATTCTTATATAAGTGATTATACATTAGGTATTATTAGGGAGTCTTGTGTGGTGTTCCTTGATGGGTATCCAGGCTTTGATCTAGTAGAACATATATCATGCCTTAAAGTTTTCTTCCTTCTGTTTATACTTTGCGTGGATCCCCATATCTAGTTTTTTCTCATATCATTTAATATTGACACTTGCTGAATTAGTTAAATCTTCTTCCTTTTCTGTAAATGGTGGTGTTCCTCAAGTTTCTGTCTTATCTCTAACTTATGCTTCTGTAAATCTGATTTTCCACCTGATATTTAACTTTGATGGGTCTGGTTCTATTTACCTCATTTATCAATTCTTTCTATTTCTCTTAC
>JABUQX010127818.1:0-13130 GCA_015478945.1 Trachelipus rathkii
ATGCAATATATATAACTTTTTGATCCGAGTTATTTGTGCATGATTAGCAAGCAACTTCACAACGTATACAAATACATTCCACTAATTATTAAATCTATTTTGGAGATATTAGTGTACTTTTCGGTAGAGGCACTGAGATAATGAAAATTTATATTATTATAACTAATGAATTTGGCATAACCTCTATTGTAGGAAAATACCCAAATTTATTTTATAGGTAAATTTTTCGATATTGACATAATATTATTGTAGGCATATTATATATTAATAAACTTTACTGTATGTCAAATTGTGTGCAAGAGTGCATAGAAGTTTTTTATTATTGTAACTACATCTTCCAGTTTAGTTCGCTGGTGTTTCTAAATAATGATTAGCGCAAGTTTATATATTATACTTGAATTTTTATTCCATAAATATATGCCCTTTACAAAAATTGGTTATTAATATATTAATTATTATATATATATATATTATATATATATATATTATTATTATAATATATTATTATATATATCAGGCTTGGGTTATCAAGTACAGTTTATTTTCAAGTTATACATAATGTAACAGTAAGTACTATTGCTAGTATTTATTAAATAGTACATATACAAATTAAGTTACATATATACTATATATATATAATAATAAGTATCTATGATATATTAATTGCTCAAGTATTATATAGTATTTAGTAGCGAAGTTCACATAGAATTTTTGTGTGGAGCGGGAGGGTTCGTGGAGAAGAAATAGTGGGAGCAGATGGGGTATTGGGTATGTTAGCGACGTCGAGCTTGGAGCTGAACCTTTGAAGTCAGGTATCTTAACTCATCTTCTCACTATCTCTCGTTTCTTCCTTTATATCTTAGCTCCGTATATATCATCTTTCATCCTCTCTGTTCTATCTTTTGTCTTATTCTTCTCCCATTATATCTACATTATATATTTTTTCATTATATATATATTATATATTTAATATTATATATATATATATATATTAATATGATAATTATATATATTATATATATATTTATATAATAATATATTATTATATATCATATTAAATATATAATAATATATATATCATTATATATATTTATATATATTATTATTATATTAATAGGTTTAATATACACCTTTTCCACTTAATATCTGTATAGTCTGATAGTTTGCTTACCTTTGCCTTTCTGTTTGTTAGAGTTAGGTTATGGTAGTGGTTTGAGTTAGGTTAGGTTATTGTATTTCTCAATGTAATGAAATTACTATGTTTTAAAATTAATTGCAAAACTCATTGATTTATAGAAATGGAATGTTCCCGAAACTAAAAATAAGAAAAAAAGAAGAAAATTTTCATAACAATATCTTTCATAGCTTTCTTTTCATCAAAAATACAATTACAACACCGATTCTTTCATCAAAATCACAATAAAATTTCAATGAATTTAAAATATAACTATTTTCATTTACACTATGATCAGAAAATTTGACTCTGACTGACCAAAATATTATAAGTGAAGAAGAGTAAAATGGATTGCAAAAGAAGAAAATCTGCTTAGCAAATCATATTGCAAGGTGTAGCAATTGAGCGCTTGCAAATAGAGAAAAAGTTAAAGTAAGCCAAATAAATAGAAAAATATTAGATACTGCAATCAATAAAAGCTATTGCAGATACACAAAATATTGCCTATATCCTTTATACCAAAACCTCGTGAGAATCGTCGTCAAAAGTCAGAATAAAATACACCCTAGAGCTTCAGGGATTATATACCGCGGATGTAGTAACCCTACCTATGGCATTCATCGGTACAATGTGAGAGGTTCATTGCACTTGGCCCAGTGTAGGGTATATTACCAACATATATCTTACCTGTCAACAAATACTCAACTGATGCATTACACTTTACCTGATATATTGTAATACATACCTTTTCCATTCTCTATTAGTATCTTTAGCCAAACTCAAAATTTATTTTATCATCCTCCAGGCTATTTCCTTTTCATTGAGTAACTCATTCCATCTATTTTCCTTTTCACTTCTCTACTCTAATTCCGTCGATATATTAATACTAATACACGCTCACTACACTATATTAAATATAAATCCGTTTAACCGACCGACTATTCAATCCTATTACCTTTTACCACATGACTCAGTCTTCATAATTTTTACATTATATATTTCAACTTCAACTTCAACTTTTACCCCATTCTACCACACACCTAAAACAACTCTCTAATACGTTTATCCCTAATTTTATACATATTATATTATATATATCTTTTCACACCAACATATAGATATTGTCATTCTGTAAATCATACATTTATGAGTAACTTTAGTAATCTTATATCCCTTATTATTGTATTAGTCTCCACACAAACTTTATAATATTTACATTTAAACACGGGTAACAACATATAACCTATAATATATAATATCATATATATATAGATTTATTTAGCATGCAGCCACTTAGTGCTATTACATATAACCTTTACTATATATGATTTATATACCTCCTATTTCAATTACATTATTTATATTACTGAAATATAAATAAATAAAAATTCTGCTAAACACTTTACAATATAGAGAGGAAGATATCATAATACTGAGGATCTGGTCCTCAGCTCACAACCCATTAACTTTACTCCTTATTATTCACGTTGGTACTTCAACCCCGCCCATTATTATATTTACAACTTAATAGATAGAACGGCAAGCGGAAACTAAAGTCTAACTGACTCAAATTTTATATATTAGTACGAAATACATACATTCGTTACTTCGACAGGAAATATACATTCTCATAAATAATAATTATTATTATTATAGATAGTATGATATATATAGAAACTACCTCTACCACTTACTCTTATATCTATCAACATTCTCTACCTCTATATATTAATCTTAATTCATCTATTCTTAGTCACTTACTAATATATATATTATATGATATATTAAATATACTCATATTTATATCTTCATATATCTTATTATTCTACATAATCTCATCCATATTATAAATGATAATTGTGAATGCAAGGTAGACATAGCATAATACATAAATCCCTGTCTCACTCCTCAGTACTATTTTATTATTATAAATCATATCATTCCGACTCTCTATCTACTCCAGCACACACACTTCACTTCATATCGGGCCTATTTTGGAAAGGGATCTAATACTTTTTGGGGGTGATTGCACGTTAATGTATTAGCAATTAGCCATATATAAGTACCATAATCATAACACCCCTAAGCACCATAAGAGCTTCCCATATTATAAATTATAATTTATATCTACGCTCATGATTGCAATATTCACATTATACCTAAAATATATCATATTTATTATTCTCCTCCTATCATTATTTATCCAATTCATTTTGTTAAAATGTACTACAGATTTGCATCCTCATCAACTCATCTATATAACACCCTTTAAATCGCTCACTTGTTTATATCCCATATATTAAAGTCAGTATATCATACTAGACTATATATATCGATTCAGCACTCATATCTTTTCGACCAAAAATACGTCAGATATATTTAATCTATTCCCTACAACACTCAATATAACAATTAATTACATATACTATAATAAATAGATTATATACACTTTATACAGTTACATTAATCCCTTAACCTACTTTATATAGGGTATAATTATTAATTATATTATAGCCTCATCTCATCCAATCCCTCGAACTAAAAACCTACTGACACTCATAATATTATATTATAAACACGCATTTATAGATATTATTTATACACTTTATATTATTTCAAATCCTAATCATATTCACTTCCCTTATATTAGCTATAATATATACATATATTAATATTAATTAGTTATATTAATATATAATAATTATATATATTAATTATATATATATTATATTTTAATATATATATATATATATATATATATATATTCTGCCTATATATATATATATATAATAAGGCTTTGTGCGGTGAATTTGAAGAGAGTTTGAGAGGATTGGTAGAGAGATTTGGCAAGGTGTGTAAAATGATGGGTTTGAAAGTAAAGTGAGTGAGGACAGTCCTCGGGGTGAAGCTATGCTAGATGGTGAGCAGCTGGAACAAGTGACTGAGTTTAAATATTTAGGATAATATGTTGGACGAAAAGGGAATGGATGATGCCAGGTGTAGTAGGAAAGTGTGAATTGCAGGAAGGTGGCTGGTGCAATTAAGTCCTTTTGGTTGGATGGAAACGAGACTAAGTTTTGAGTGCGCTAGGGTCTGATGTGATGGTTTGTTGTTACCTGTGTTAATGTATAGTAGGGAAACTATGGTTCTGGAATGAGAGGTAGAGATTAAAGTAGCAATGAGTTCAGAATTAGGGTTGGCCGACGCACCGGGTGCGGTTGCGGTGCGGTGCGTGGTTGCGCTCATTTTGGTGCGGTGCGGTGCGGGCTGCGCAATCAAAAATTTCCCGCGACCTGGTGCGTGTGGCGGTGCGGTGCGGAAGAAAAATAAAAGTGCGGTGCTGTGCGCTGGAGCACGAGAAAAATTGGTGGTGCGGTGCGGTTGGGGTGGTGCGGGGCCTTTTGAATTGCCTGTACCGCACCGCACCAGCTTCCGACAAATTTTCTTAAAAATAAAAAAACATGAAAAAGAAAATTTTTTCTATAATATATTATATATATATATATATATATATATATTATATATATATATATATTATATATATATATATATATATATATATATATATATTATATATATATATAGTCAATATTATACATACTGTCATTGCCCCTTCAGCTGGTGCTATTGAGCTACTCAGAGTTCCATCCAAAGCGAAATAAAGACGCTAGGGCGAAAGCAGGTTTACCAATTATATTTTTGGAAACAAGAAACATTAGGGAGTAAAGGTCATTTAAGTTTAAGTAAAACAATGCTTAGCCAGTCTGCATATTCTGTTCCGATGTTTATCACAAGAATTCAAAGAGTCGAATAGTAACTAATATTCTTCCATTAACCGAATGTCATTGTCCCATCATTAATGGTAAACAAATAAAAAATGTAACCGAACCTATAAAATTTAGAAGGAGAGGAAGTGCTCATATCGTCTCTCTCATCAAATTCTAATTCACTTGACTGTCATTATATGTGGATACTAATAATCTCTTTAGAGTGGTTACAAGAGGAGTCACTTCCGCTATTGATGACGAGTTTTTGCCTCTTATCATGGTGATATCTTCAAATTTAATGAATACAGTGATGCAATTGATTAGAATAGAATTGTCAAGGGATGTTAGGACATTTATTTTATCATAAGAGCGATCATATAAGTAGTTGGATACATTTGGGTCTTACACCCCTATCATATTTTTCAGAGTGCTGTTACAGCGAGTGGTAGTGCCATGTATTACTGAAAGCTGTAGAACATAATTCTGACGTATTTTCTTTAGTTCTTCTTAAGTTATGATCGAATAATTAAAGTGTGTTGCAATTAACTTACATTATGAGAGAATTTCGCTGCCTGTTGTTTGACATATTACACCATTTCCAATGTTAGGGTGCAATTATTGACTGACGGAGTTTGTGTTATTCACTTAATAATGAAAAAGGGACCTCCTTTTTTTGACACTAGCATCCTTCATGAC
This sequence comes from Trachelipus rathkii, assembly GCA_015478945.1. Classification (NCBI taxonomy): domain Eukaryota; kingdom Metazoa; phylum Arthropoda; class Malacostraca; order Isopoda; family Trachelipodidae; genus Trachelipus; species Trachelipus rathkii. The sequence continues at coordinate 5,638 of JABUQX010127818.1, forward strand.
ATAGTGAATAGCATCTGGAGATAGGTTTCATATCGCCAACATTTCGTTAAATACATCACTGAGGTATTCACCCGCTGTGATGTTCAGTGAGTGGCTCAAAGCACAGCAAACACAAAATTTTGACGTTTGAAATCCTTGTCTACGACATGACTAGCCAGAAGAACAAAGAAACTGCTGGTTGAGTATCTGACCATTATCCGGTAGAGAAAGATAATTTGAATGACTGTTTGATAGAGGTTTTTAATTTGAAACTTTAGTTTTAAAGAAATCATACATTTCTCCACATACAAATCTCTGTTGTGTATTATTTCCTTTGACATGGTGGAAAGAAAGGAACAATTAATTTCGTTAGCTATACAAAGATAAGAACTTCAACGTGAGAAAAAGGAAGATCGTTCATTACTATTATTTCCGCAAATTTGTAATTTACTTTTTCAGCTTTCCATATCTTTGTATTTTCTATAGAATTTTCAAGAGTAATCTGCTTCATTCTTGTTGCTTTTTGCTTTTATTAGAGATCCATTTACATTTAATTAGTTTTTTCCCACTTCTTCCTTGTGTTTGCTGATTAGATGGTTTCTTAACACAGATGTCCATCTTCCCTTCCGAGAATAATTACGATTGCAAAGCGTACATTTTGCATATCATTGGATACAATAAAGAAGTAATCGCAAAAAAACACAGGATGATGATGCTATTGAGCAATTACTTCAACAGTTGATTTCGAGCTTATATACTCAAACTTGCAAGTTTATCAATATTGTTAGACTTTGAGTGACTCAAATTACTGCCACTCCTCAAGACGGTATTAGTCAACTCATTCTGATCAACTTATCACAAAGGTAGTATGTTTTTCATTCACTTTGGCACGTGTCCGAGTGCGAATACGAATAATCTATTTCTAAGATTGGCGAATACGAATGTGATTACGAATAAGTTTTCATGATATTCGCGAACGCGAATGTCAATGCAAATATTGAAAAACATGGGAATATTCGGTCCATCTTATATATATATATATATATATATATATATATATATATATACATATATAATTATTATTATATATAGCTCTACTCTTAATGCTATTATCACTGTAATTATTATTATTATTATTGATGACCAGATCTCTTGTTCCTGCTTGGCCGGAGAGTGTACCTTGCAGCCCTCCCCCTCCCCCTCATCGCCCCACCCACCTCCTCCACCCCACTCTATCCCCCGCCAACACCTACCCTCTCCCTCCCTCATCCCTCCCTCCTCCAGCATCTCCTTTACTTTCATCCATCCACCTCCTTCTTGGTCTCCCCTTCCCTCTCCTTCCCCTATCCCCTCCGCCTCCCATGCTCTCCTAACCACTCTCTGTTCCTCCATTCTCACCAGATGCCCTTACCATCTTAACATTCCCTTCTCCGCTCTTCCCACCAACCCATTCCTCCATCTCTCCCTCACCACCCTATTCCTAATCCTCTCCCTTCTACTAATCCCACAAATCACTCTCAACCCCTTCATCTCAAATACTTTAACTTCTTCCTGGACCTGGCATTTAACAACCCCCACGTTTCACACCATAAAAAAAATCTGGTTTTAAATTTTTTCAAACATGCTTATCTTAACTTTCTGTGATAGATCCCCCTTTCCATGCTTCTCTCAGACCACTCAGCGCTCTCATTCATTCTCCTACTCTATGTTCCTCCCCCTTACCCAAATCCATCCTAAATATCTAAAATCTTTACTTCTTCCAGAACTACACCCCCCCACTCAGACCTCCTAACCCCTCCCCCTTCTCACTTTCCTCCTCCTCAAACAACACTTTACTCTTACCAGGTTTTATTTTTAAAGCCCCTTTTGTCCGCACATTCTCTCAAACTCTCTAAATGCCTCAACCCTTCCGCGTTCTTCGCCACTAGAGCCGTATCATCCGCAAACAGTATCATGTTCACTTCCTTCTATCATTCCCATTTGTCAATTCCACCCCCTCCCCTCCTCACCATTCCTCTGCAAACACCCTCCATAAACAAATTGAATAGCTACGGCGACATTACACACCCTGCCTCAGTCCTCTCGCCACCCAAACATCCTCACTCCCTCTCAGCACTTATTCTGCTCTTCTATAAAATGCCTGATGCCTTTACCCTGGTACCCCCCCACTCTATTTTCCTCCAGCACCCTCCACAATTCACCTCTTTTCTCTCTACATATGCTCTCTCTAAATCTAAAAAACACCCATACACTTTCCCTTTCCTCTCAATACTCTTCTCCACAAGCATCTTTAGTGTAAACACTTGATCCACACCCTCTTCCCTCCCTAAAATCCTCCTTGTTCTTTCCCCATTCTTCCCTCCGTTAAACCTCTCACTCTCTCTCAATCAGTATTCTACCATACTTTCCCTACCACTTAAGGCATGCTACCTCTATAGTTACATTAATCTATCACTCTACTATCACAGAGACAGACAACTCATCCCCCAAAATCTGTTTTCACTCCCCCAACATATGTTATATAACCTATACAGCCACTCCTCACTTCTTTCCCCTTCTGCTACATTTCCATTCTCACACCATCCAGACCTGCGGGCTCCCTTTTTTCCTTTACTCAAGGCCCTAATAATTTCCTCAATTTGTATTTCATCCTCCCCCTCCTCCCTCCCCAATTCATTCCCCATCCTCACCTCATCTGTAGTCTTTATACACTCCCACCACCACCTCTTTGGTAATCACTAAATACTCCCCCACCTTTTCCTCTTTATCCCTGCTCTCCTCCTATCCACTCCCATCTCCTCCTTAATCCTCTCCCCCAACCCGCCTTCATCTTACTTTTTTATATTAACTTCTAATGAAGGCTCTTCTCCCTGATTCAAAATTTTCCGTCACCTTTCTACACCACTCATCTTTTACTCTTCTCTTCGCCCTCCCCACCGCCCTCTTTGCTTCCCCTCTAACCTTTCTATATTTCCTCCCAGCTATCTTCTCCCCTGCTTCCCAACCATTTCACATAAGCCTCCTTGTTCCTTTTCCACCACCTCCTTCACCTCCTCCACCATTCGCTCCCTTTCCTTCTGCTTGCACCCACCCTTTTACTCCACATACCCTTCTAGCCTCTTCTACATACTGCCTCCTTAAAACTCTTCCTCCCCTCCACCTCCCCATTTCCCGTCCCTCTCACGTCTCTCCCACATATCCTCCATACCTCTCCTAAGCTCCCTCTTTATACACTGTCTCCTCCAATTTTCCACCTTTATCACCTCACTCTCCTCTTTTCTCCCCCTTTCCCTAATCGCCACCTCTCCTCCCACCCTTAGCCTTGCAACCACCAAATAGTTGATCGATATCCCCCTCCCCCGCCCCTCTAAATACATTTTCATTCTAGTAATCTATCTCTATCCTTCCCCATTTACACACATAATCCAGTACTGCCCTCCCCGTTATCTCACTCTTCCATGTATACTTATGATTTTCACTTTTGAACCAAGTATTCCCCACTATCATTCTTCTTTCAACACACAACTCTAACAGACTTTCTCCATTAACATTCTCTCCCCTACCCCAAATGGTCCTATTATTCTTCCCACCCCTCCCTACCCTCTGCATTTAAATCTCCCACTAGACAAATTTTATCATTTACCCCAAAACTTTCCCAGCACTCATTCAATTCATTCCAAAATCTTTCTCTCTCCTCCTCCCTCGCTCCATTCACTGGTGCATATGCACATATAAACACCCACATTTCCCCCCCAAATTTCACTTTTACCCATTATCCTTGAACTCACCTGGCTACACACCCTTACCTTATCCCACACCTCTTTCCTCATAATATTCCTCCCCCTTCCCTCCCCCTCACTCTCTCGTTCACCCCTGATACCATACCCTTGTATTTTCCAAAATCCATCTCCCTCTTACCCTTCAGCTTAGTTTCAGTTATCCCTAACACATCCAACCTTCTTTCTTCAAACATTAACCCCACTTCCTCCCTCTTCAAATCTTCGTTTACCCCTCTCACATTCATACAACCCACCCTTATTACCTCTCTCTTCCCCATCTTTCCTTCTTCTATATCTATTTTCACCCAGGCTGTACGTTTTGTGGGATTCCCCACCTTAGGTACTTCCCAACACCTAAGGCCACCACCCCGCTCCCCGAATACCCACAGCAACACTAACAATAAAAGGTTAAAATGAAAATTTAAAATATAAAATATAAAATATAAAAATATAAAAGTATAAAAGGGTTAAAACCTACACTCTATCAAAACCCCACACACATATACATACACACATACATATAACTATATATATACACACATACACTCATATACATACATACCCATACCTGTTATTTTATTTCTAAATTTAACGTATCAATAAACGGTACTACGAATTTATTTATTCTATATCAACAATCGGTATTACGAATTTATTTATTTTATTCTTTCTTAATAATTGTCCTTGTTGTTCTTAATATACCAAGGTGTTTTAACTTTATTTTTATTTCAACTTAATTATATTTACTTTATATCGGAATACAAGTCTATCGTTCATATAAAAAGTTTCAAATATTAACATTTAAAAAGTTTCAAATATTAACAAAACTATACCAATCTTTTCACAAAATCACAATTGGTTTTATCAAGCCTGTAGATACCAATAAACTATTAATAAAATATTAAGTTGTTTTCTTGTTGTCAATCCTTACTTTCACTATTACGTAATGATTTATTTAATTATTTTTTCTTAATTGAGTTAATTTCAATTGGTGCTAAAATCTTGCCTCTTCGTAACCAAACTATATCTTTAAATCGCACCTCTAATAAATACTGCAATGATTCTTGCAGTATACTGCATTCCAGTCTCCAAAATAATTATGGTTTTTTCTTAATCAGTTACTTAAACAAACCAGCATACCACTTCTTAAAAATCCGATGTTATTCTTGACGTTTATTTCTTTTTAACGAATGTTAGGTTAACTTACTTCAATTGCATAGAAAAGCTTCACGCAAATTTACACTTTCAATACATAAATCGTGAACTATTAAGAAGTTTCAAATATTAACAAAGCTATACCAATCTATTTACAAAGTCACAATTGGTTTTATCAAGCCTGTAGGTACCAAAATCGCATCATTTCCAATACAATTTCGTAAGCTTTCACAAAGCTCAAGGTTTTATTTGCACAAGTTTTAACTTATTAGTCTGTTTTTAGAAGATTTAACCCAGAAATCTTCAAATACGTTTTAATTAAATATGTGGTTATCAGAGACCCAACTTATTATAACAATCTATCAAGCACCAATTCGATTTTCAATACAAAGTTCAATTCGAAAAAACTCAATCAAATGATTTAACAACAAAATCCTCAGAGCTCAATTATAAGACATGCTCTCACAACGAAGTCTCAGACGTATATATATATATATATATATATATATATATATATATATATATATATATATATATATATATATATATATATATATATATATATATATATATATATATATATATATATATATATATATATATAAAGTATATATATATATATATATATATATATATATATATATATATATATATATATATATATATATATATATATATATTATATATATATATATATATATATATATATATATATATATATATATATATATATATATATATATATATATACCTTCTTTCCCAATATCATCATTTTTTTGGGGTATGATTCAGGCGTCCTGCTCCGGATCACTTTCTTTGTTCTTCATTAGTTTTTTCAACATTCCCTTTCTTCTTTTTAATTTCAACTTGGTTTAAAATTCCTCTCTTCCTTACGGTATTTCTTGTGCTTAACCCAAACTCACTCAAATATTTGAGCGCTCAGATAGCAATCACTACTCCTTTCCCTCTTGAATCTATATCCTTACTTTTCAATCAAAGACGGTTGCTGGCATGGGCAGTGGGCAGAGGGCAGGGGAGAAAGTGGGCAGCGGGCAGGGGGCAGTGGGCAGAGGGCAGGGGAGAAGGGGGGCGCTTTCCCACTCCCTAAATCTTGACGAAATAAAAAAATAAACCTTATGTGTTTGCCAGACGGCGTTTTCAAAGGTTTGTTAGCAGAAAAATTGAAAAAGATACGTCAATAGATAATGAAGTAGTAATTACTAATTACTAACGTATTGAAAACTTACATTTTTTCTATAGAGTTTTAATGTGTTTTCGTTTTCATATTGGCTTGAAGTCAACTAGCTGTGTGTTAGCTAGGGTACTGCTGATGTTTCCAGTATTTTAATATTTTTATTATTTTATTAAACTTTTTGAGTTTTGATTATTTTTGATCATATATATATATATATATATATATATATATATATATATATATATATATATATATATATATATATATATATATATATATATATATATATATATATATATATATAATGATGTATTAGGAGAATATTGTTTGAGGATAACAACTGGTTTAAATAAAAATAAATTCCTAAAGTTAGAAGATCAAAATTATTAATTTAACAATAAACTTAATAAAGTATAAGCATTAGCTTTCGACCTAAATCACGGTCCTCATTCAGATGCAGTAAAGATTAAACAAAATAAATAATAAAATTATTACAAATTATAAATATCAAAAAAGTTTGGGTTTTTTGAAAAGAGTGAGAAGTGTAAAATGTTGTTCATGATGTGATCAATGTGGAAGTAATTTTTTTTGTACATTAAAATTATTAGAATTGTTAATATAAAAGGATTCAGTGAACTTTCTCAGGTGTAAATTTTCTATGCCAATGATGGGTGTCATTTGATTAATGTTGATAGTGTGATTATGAGTGGATCTATGAAGAATTAGAGCAGAGTTTGGATTGTCTTGTTGGAGATCAAATTTATGTTGATAGTTACGACGGGAAAAATCATGCGTTTCACCAACATATATGTTGTTACAATTGAAACAAGGAATTTTGAAAACACATTGAGATGTAATAGTATTAGAATGTTTATGTGGTTTAAATATGTTTGAAAGGAAGTAAATTAGAAGAGGAAATGTGTATGGATTTGGGTAAAATATTAATTGAATTATGAGTTGAGAGAGGTAAAGGAAGATAAGAGGTGTAAGTTTTGTAATGTTTTATAGGATTGGTATAAATAGGTGTGCTTCGCTCTGCGTAAAGCTGTGTTGATAATATGATGAGGATAAGTAAGTTTAAGGAATTGGGAAGAAATTAAGTTGATTTCAGGTTGAAGGTAAGTGGGAGAGCAAATTCTAAAAGCTCTGAGGAATAGAGAAGATAATGTACCTATTTTAGTGTTAAGGGGGTGAGAAGAGAACCAATGTATGTAGCTGGGATTAGAAGTTGGTTTTCTATAAACTGAAAATTGAATGTTATGTTGTGAAGACCAAATCATAAGAGTATCAAGAAAAGGAAGGGTGTTATTAATGTAATGTTCAGCAGTGAATTTTATGTTAGGATGTATATTGCTAATATGAACAAGAATGTCATTAGGATTAAT
>JABUQX010127819.1:17500-20000 GCA_015478945.1 Trachelipus rathkii
TAATTACAATGACGCCTAAGCAGAGGACAAGAACAACGCTACTATGAGTGTAATCTTCGGGATATTAGACTAGCTTCATCCATTTGTATAAGGTGCTGTCCCCCCCCCTCTCAATTCTAGTACGGAGAAGTTGATTATTAAAGAAAATGACACCCTGATTCATGGTTTCTACTTTCTACCCTGACCTTCAAATTAGTCCCCTTGGGAATTCATGCAACGATCCCAGTCTTTCCATAATTTCATACAGTTCTAAAACCCCCAAAGTATTACGGATTTGAACAGCACCTGCGATTTTAACTTTCATAAGTTCTAAAAGAAATAACGTTACTCAGTCCGAATTTTATCTTGGGGAAACGGATATAAATCGGAGGAGGAGTTAATAAATGAGGTTCGGAAAATTTCTAACAATGGTTAATGTGTGGGCAGGCACAATGTCACGGCTAGACAGATGATATCCAGGTACCAATTCATTGTTCTTTCTCTTACTTGGACGTTTGCATTGAACATCTTTCCTGATATACCTCAAATTCTCCCAGTTAAAGGTGCCATTACAGTTTGACTTGAAAGGAAAATATATTTGTGGACAATTTATTTGAACATTGTTAACTTGATATTGCGGTTAACTTGAAGTGCCTTTTTAGGTCATTGTGAGTTTGATGATTTCCACTGTGATAAATATTGTTTTGTTTCAAGGTTATAACCACAAAATCAAGATTCGTGACAGTTTATATTTAACTATTAACTTAGAGATAAAGTTTTGGGGTCATCTCTAGAAGGATCACTGAACTCCCAACAGACGTGATGCACACTTCTCGTTGGCTTCTCATTGACTAGTCTAGAAGCAAATTTTGTAGTGGTGCATATCATGTTCAATGCGTCTAAAAATTTTCTCTGAACTGTCCCCACGGGTCTTATGATCTCAAATATCAGGATAGTTTGCCTGCAATCTACAATTAAAGACACCTTTCCATACTTGCTTGGTTGGTTGCATTGGTCAGACTATCTTTCAAACTCGATTAATATGACAGAAATTAGACTGTTATCCTTCGAAAAAAGAATTTGAGAGAGAAAATAAAATTTTATGAAAACAAAAGTGTTTGTGATGAATATTTTCAAAGTATATTTTAGTCTTTAGTTTAATCTCTCTCTCTCTCTCTCTCTCTCTCTCTCTCTCTCTCTCTCTCTCTCTCTCTCTCTCTCTCTCTCTCTCTCTCTCTCTCCCCCCTGCCCACCCATTCAGAATTCTCAAACCAGTCTACAAAACAAATTTTTATTTCAATTTATAAGGAAAACATTTACCATAATATTAATGACATTATTATAAGAATAAATATCCTTATTCTTTCCCCGAACACCTTTACATAGATTCATTAATAATTTTAATATAATACTAACCAATTTTTCCTTCAAAGATATTTATTTGAGTATTAGAAAGACATTTTTGCCTTTTGGGAAATCCCGGAAAACAAATTTTCCAATTTTAATAGGCCAAAACAACTAGTTTTTAAAGATCAATTAAAATTTCTTAACAATTTCATTTCACTCCAAGTCCAATCAACTTTGATCAAACAAATAAACACAAAGGAATGGCATTTATGAAATAATAAATCTCATATTAATAGAGTTTTTAACTTTGAGGCTACGTTTAATTGCACTTTCTCTTCTAGTTTGCAGTAAGTTAAAGAAGCTCTCTCTCTCTCTCTCTCTCTCTCTCTCTCTCCTCTCTCTCTCTTGGTAATAGAGGACTCACCACGACTTCCTAAAGTACAAAGGAAAGTGGTATAACGGAATGCGTTTCCTAACATGCATATCAACAACCATACATCACACGCAAATATATATATATATATATATATATATATATATATATATATATATATATATATATATAGTATATATATATATATATATATATATATATATATATATATATATATATATATATATATATATATATTAGGGTGTGTGTGATGTAGGTGTGTCTGTGTGTATGTGAGGGTGAGAATGGTGTAGGTGTGTCTGTGAGTGTGGGTGTGTATGTGTGTGAGGGGTGTGTGTATACACATTATTTATAACGTGCATTTGTGAGTGTATGTTTATATTTGATCTTTGTAATCTTATTTATAGCGACATTTAGTTCAAAAACAAAAACATTAACATTTATTTTGATAATATATAAGCCTCTTTCTTTTTTCATATACAAATAACTTCTTTCTAATTGTCGTGATAAAATCGCATTTTATTTTAATATTTTATGTTGTATATATACATATTATTATATACATATTAGACATATATATATGAATATAGATATATCTATTATAGATTTATAGTTATATATATATATATATATATATATATATATACACATTATATACATATATATTTATATATTATATTTTTTATTTATATTATTTTTTTTATATATATATATATATATATATATATATATATATATATATATATATATATATATATATATATTTATATATATTTATAT
>JABUQX010127819.1:25000-32084 GCA_015478945.1 Trachelipus rathkii
GCAGATATTGAGAAGGAAACGCATTCAATTTTCTGGAAGTGCTTTGATGACATGCTACAAGTAAAATCGTTACAAGAAAATGAAGCATATTCAGATATAATCAAACCAAGTGGAACTGATCAAAGGAGAAAAAAGTTAAAAAGCAAACGTAGAAGCAGCAGTGAGAGAAAACAACATGAATTAGAAAATACTATTGAAACTACTGTGGATAAATTTTTTGCAGCACCACTTTTGGAACGAAAATCGGATGCTGATCCACTGTTATGGTGGAAAGAAAGAAAAGCTCTTTATCCTGACTGCTTCTTAAATGAAGCTAGGAAATATCTCTCTGCTCCACCTTCAAGTGTATTTAGCGAGAGAGTGTTTAGCCAAGCAGGAAATATTTATACAAGTAAAAGGAATCGTCTTTCTCCAACACTAGCTGATCAGCTTCTGTTTCTTCCTCATAATTTAAGAACATTTGATTTTAAATATTAGAGAATGGTTACCTAAATAGCAATGTTTATCAAAATAATTAGTCAATTTAGTAAATGGTGTCATATAGACCTATTCATATTATTATGTATTATTATAGGTATAATATTAGTTATTAGTTTGACTTACTATTATTACTACAGCAAAAAAATATTAAAATAATTGTTTTACACTTTTTGTACGAATCAGTTCTTCTAAATAAATTTATTTCATTAAATGTCTCATTATTACTTTCAATGAATTATTGCTATTTTTATTTTCAAAACTACCTTTTAAAAATATAGGTCTCCGGCCGGAGAAAGCCGGAGAATAGTGGTCTCCCCGGCCGGAGCCGGAGATCTTTAAAAGGCCGGAACTCCGGCCGCCGGAGCCGGAGATCCGGTGCATCCCTAATATATATATATATATATATATATATATATATATATATATATATATATTATATATATATATATATATATATATATATATATATATATATATATATATATATATATATATATATATATATATTTTTAGAGTGATAAGCATTTTCTTTAACTTTTTAGTTTCCAGCATTGCATGCGTCGAAATATGAGGCAGGAATCCCCACTGATATATATATATATATATATATATATATATATATATATATATATATATAATACTATATATATATATATATATATATATATATATATATATATATATATATATATATATATATATATATATATATATATATACATATATATATATATTTAGTTAAATTTTTATATATATATATATATATATATATATACTTTCAAGTTCAAACACGTTTCCACACGATTTTGACAGGTTGCGCAATGGAGTGAATATGTGTGTAAGAAAGCCCATAATTTTGTATACTTAAAAGGTTTAGAATGAATATCGTAGCAGGACTTCTAGTTCAATATCTCAAGTTCTAGCATTGCCATTATAAAATTCGTATTTAAATTCCAATCAACATTGAATTTTCTGAACGTAGTTATGCAAACAGGAACCAAACCACATTGAACTTCAAAATTTAAGTTTAACATACAAATGAAGGGAATGAGGGTTAGTTCAAACAATTTTAATTCTATGGTAACATATATAGGTTGGTTCCAATTTGCAAAATGTAGTTTTGATATTTTACTACACTTTTGTATCAATTAGAAAAAGCTTGTGCGGAGCTACCCCATATATGTGATGCAAACTCCACACAAGGGGTTTCGAGAAGAATTTCCAAAGGCGTCTCAGAACACTCAACCTCTTTGAAGCTTCTTCAGAAAGAGAAGTAAAGAGTAAACCTTATGATTAAGGTCACGAGAAAGGGAAACGTCAAGAATGTGAAGAACAGAGAAAGGTTCTAGTTGTGTGTTTTCGAAGAAGATATTATAGTTGTATGAAGGAATTGAGTCTTTGAAGCATTGAAAACTACCATGCTTTCTTTGCCCTAATTAGAGATACGAGAAAGATCAGAGATCAGCTGCTCCAAAGCCACCATCCTGGCAAGTGTTAATTGCTGTTGAGAGAGTCCTTTCCCAAATTGGAAGGAGCAGTGAAGGATGGAGTCATCGGCATAGGAGTGGATAGAAGACGAAAATGATTGAAAGGGAAGGTCGTTAATGAAATGTAGAAAAAGAGTTGGGGATAGGACAGAACCTTGAGGAACACCACTATTTATAGATTTAAAGGATGAGCAGTGGCCGTCTACAACAGCTGCGATAGAATGACAGGAAAGGAAATAAAGGAGAAGGATAGGTACCGCATGATAGATGCTTTGAAGTCAAAGCTTTGTGCCAGACTCTTTCGAAGGCTTTCCATATGTCTAGCCCCACAGCAGAAGATTATGAATCAGAGAGAAGAGAAAAGATATCACCAGTAGATCTTTTCTTAGGAAAGCCATTCTGACGATCAGATAATTAGATTATAACAATAAAGATGTTTCCAAATCTTCCTGTTGAGGATAGTTACGAAAACTTTAGAAAGAACGGAAGTTAAAACGATAGGATGATGTTAGAAGGTTGGAATGGGACCCCTTTTCGGCACAGGTTGAATGAACGCACGTTTCCAGCAAGAAGGGAAGATAGAAGTGGGAAGACAGAGAAGAAACAGTCTACCAAGGCAGGGAGAAAGCTCAGAAGCAAGTTTCAAGAACCAGAGGAGAAATACCGTCAGGACCATACGCCTTCTCTGTGTTAAGCTCAGAGAGAGAGAGAGAGAGAGAGAGAGAGAGAGAGAGAGAGAGAGAGAGAGAGAGAGAGAGAGAGAGAGAGAGAGAGAGAGAGAGAGAGAGAAACATATTTGTAAAGAAATTTTGATGTTATGCATAAATGAGCTGGAGGGAGGTGGAGGTGGATAAGGAGGAAGAATATCTCCGAAATCGTCAAGAGTGGAGTTAGAGGCAAAATTTTGAACGAAGAGCTCAGCTTTAGCAGAAGGTGAGATGACAGTTGTACCATTGAAAGATACTAGAGGAGGGAAAGAGGAAGAAGTAAAGTAAAAGTTAACATTTTTTTTTGCAAAATACCAGAAAGGAAAGGAGGAAGAGGAACGATAAAGATTATTGTATTTTCAACGGTGAAAAGAATTTTTAGTGCTACGATGTAATATTAAATTTTGCACGATTCTTGAATGTAATATAAATAGCAAGAGTTTTTGGAGTTTGAAGACGAGGATAATTACTGAAGGAAGTTTCCCTGTGGTGAATAGAACCAGCACAAGTAGAGTTAAACCAAAGTGTTAGTTTTTATTGAAGGGAAAGAATATTGAATGTACTCCTCCATGCCAGAGAGATTCACCTTGGCTATGCGCTCTGCATATTCTGATGAACTCCTCCTACGGAAGCAGTAGTCATTCCATGTGAAATCAAAGAAGCAAAGAATTTCGACCTCAAGGCCGACCAGTTGGCAGCACCAGAGTGATAGAAGAGAATATAGAGATAAAAAGAAAATCGGAGTAACCTTGAGGACGAAAGGGTTTAACAGAATAAGGAGAAGGATTAGAAGTTAAGTAAAGGTCTAGAATGTTAAGTTTATCTCCAAGACGATCAGGGATATTATTAGGAAGTTGAACCAACTGCTCGAGGTCATTCTGGATAGAAAAATGGTATTCAAGTTCACCAGCTGTATCATGAGAACTAGAGGAAAGTCACTGGCTATGATGAAGATTGAAATGGCCCAAAATTATGATTTCTGAGAAAGAAGAAGAGAGAATGTGTTTAAATTTTGGAATTTAGGTAGTGAAGGAATTCAGAATAGTCAGTAGAGTTAGGAGACAGATATACACAACAAATGGATTTAGTTGTAGATTGAAATGAAAGCTTAAGCCATAGAATAGAAAATTCAGAAAACACCAAATTAGAAACACGAGAGCAGATTACATTAGCCTTTGACTGTAAATTGAGGAGAAGAGACGTAGGAGGGAACAGAGTTAAGGTTAGCTTTCAAAGCACTCGAGTACCTGTGTTTCGGTTAAGAACAAGACACGAGGTTTAAAAGAAGAGAGATGGTTTTCTACAAAGTGGAAATTAGAAAGAATGCAGCAAAGGTTGCAGAAATTTATGAAGAAAGAAGATCGTCCATCAGAACAGGCCGGCAATTTAGTGACGTTACCAACCTCACCACTGGAGTTTGTCAAATCTTATATCATTGAAAGGTTATACTTCATTAAATATAATTTTGCAACTTTCTATGAGTATTTGGTCTACTATGTTTTTCATCATAGATCAGGTCAGCACCTCTAAAGAGACGTTCACTGTCAGTACTCCATGGCAGACCAGCAAAGTAAGTCTTTCCTGACTGTGAAAGATCAGGATACATCTCGTTTCTCTTTGACTTTCGGTCAACGATTTTTGATGCCTGCTCAGATAGCTGATCATATACATTATCAATGCTTGAATATAGAATTGCATTCATGGCTTCGGTGACAGTTGTGCTTGTAGATGCTCTTTGTTTTTTTGAACTATGTCAGACTTGTATTTTTGAATTTGTTTACATTTTCTTTATATTTATGACTTTAACCCTCTCCATGAAAAACTGAGAAGTGAAAAATTTTGTTTTGTATCTACGCTTCTAAAACGTAGATATGGAATACAAGTCGTTGCGGTCTTTGAAATCGAACCACCTTTTGTTAATTTTTATCAATATCGTCGTTATCATAATTTTAATTCCTTGACTGTGATTCTGAGAATGCTGATACTCTCTCCAGATTGGTTATGAGAGAAATGACGTTCGCTATTGATGGCGAATTACTGCTGATCATCATGGCAATATCTTTAAGGGGTTGGAGTTCAGTGATACAGTTGGTTAGAATAGAATTGTCATTGGATGTTAAGACATTTACTTTAGCATATTGAGGCCGTTTAAGCAGTCAGATACATTAAGTTTTTGAATCCTTATCATCATTCACATAGTGTTTCTGCCGTTGAAACGTCATGTATTACTGAAAGTTGCGCAACATTAATTCTCGCCTGTATTTTATTTAGCCCTTCTTGAGCCATGGTCAAATGATTAAAGTGTGCAGCAATTGAGAACTTCGCTGACTGATTGTTTGAGATATCAAACTATTTCTAATGTTAAGGTGCAGTTGATGACTGACTGAGTTTGTACTATTCACTCAAGAAAAAAAACGTTTTCGTGATATATTCATCAGCATCTCTTATGGCAAAGTGGACATCATCAGGGGATATGTTTAATTTCGCCAACATTCAATTAAATACGTTACCAAGATATTTACCCGTGTGACATTCAGTGAGTGATTCAGCGAGCAACACAGAATTCTGGCGTTTGAAATCTTTGTCTTCGACATGACTAGCCAGGGATAACAAAGAAACCCTGATTGAGTATCTGACCATCCGTCGGTGGTAAAAGCTAGCTTGGACAATTGTTTGGTAGAGTTTATTAATTCTGAAACTTTTGTTTGAACACATTCATACATGTTCTCACAAACAATATATCTGTAGATTTTCCCTTGACGTGGTCAGTATAAAGGAATCGCTCCTTTCATTAGCCGTATAAAACCAAAAATTATCATTTCTGCAATTCTACTATCCATCCTTTGTGTCTTTTTTGATTTTCGTTTTTATCGTCCAATATTATTGTATTTTCTATACAAGTTTTAAGAGTAATCTGCTTCATTATTAAAGCTGGTATTGCAGATCCCATCCTCTTATACTCGTTTTCTTTTCTACCTATTTTTTGTGTTTGATTCTTAGATAGTTTCTTAACCCTGATGTTACTCTTCTTTCCCGAAAATAATTACGACTGCAAAGTGTACACTTTGCGATGTCATCGGAAACAATATTGAAGTAATCCCAAACCACACTGGATTAGAATGCCAATAAGCAATTGATTCAAAAGTTGATCTAGAGCGTGTTATGCTTACACGTACGTACAAGTTTATCAATATTGTTAAACTTCGAGTATGATTCAAATTACTGCCACGATCTCGAATTGGTGGTGTTAGTCAACTCAGTCTGGTCAACTTATTTTGATAAGTTGCTAAATTTTCTAAAACGTCATATTTGACCTTTTTATATTCGCATTCGCATGCGTTTGAGTGGAAATGCAAATACAAATAATTTATTTTAATATTTGCGAATGCGAATATTCGGTCCATATCTAATATATATATATATGTATATATATATATATATTATATATATAATATATATATATATATATATATATATATATATATATATATATATATATATATATATATATATATATATATATATATATATATATATATATATGTTTCACCACTAGTCCTTCTCTCTATAAATACACCACCTTCGCTCTACGGTAAATCTGACCACAACCTTACATCTCTTATTTAATACTTTCTCTCTAACAGTTCCATCCTGCCCTACGCGTTTTTTTTCTTTTCTGGCAGGGTGATCGGGCCCAGCCGGGCCTTGAGCGTTTCGGCCGCCGCCTCTCATTGGAAAGACTGCTTTGTCTCTGGTGACGCTTCGACTTCGCCGATAAGGTGGGAGCTTTAATCGTTGGAATGAGCAGGTTCATTCTTTCTTCGACTATAATCTTTCTCTCTCATAATCCATGGTTCAATGTGCTTGTTCTCTGACCATTCAGGTCAGAGACAGTGCGTATCGGGAGTGGAAAATTCTCGTTCTCCTATCACTCTTGCTAATTTTCATTCTGGCTAGAAATCGCTGCAGGGATACTCTTCGACGAGCAAAAGGGCTTTCATCAAACGAAAGTGCGCTAACCCTCCTTGGTTCTCCTACTCACAAATCTTTCTGGCCTCTTGCCTAAAAACATATCTCTAACAACTTCGGTAAATCTGCTCTTTCTCCTCTTATCTTCCTCTGATGGTTCTGTGGTTAATTCTCCAACTGAAGCTGCCAATCTCTTCGGCCTCCTCATTTTCCTCTAACTCAAACTCCTGAACGATTCTGGCATTCCTCATCCTCCTTCTCCTCTCATGTGTCCTATGCCTTTGCCTGTGATTACATGAACGGGTACATGGGCTCCTGAAATCTATGAACGTTAGGAAAGCAGGTGGCCCGTGAAGTGGCGCACGAAAACGCGAAAGCGTTTCACGATAATGCGAAAACGGTTAAACACCCAGAAACTGAGGGGCTGAACGAAGTACAATG
>JABUQX010127820.1:0-21246 GCA_015478945.1 Trachelipus rathkii
TACAAACAAAATATTTAAAAACAATTAAACCAATAATAAATTTTTTCTAGTAATTATTACCAATTCTTTAGAAACAAATCATAAAAAATAATAAGTATATTTTTGTTTGTATTATGTTATTAACTAAAACAATGAAAATTGAATACTAAATAGTATCAATTAAGAATTCACAAATTAAAGATGCTCTAGATCAATAGTATCCACCAAGAAGGGTATGAGTATGGAGGGCAGTAATTGATTTACTGATTCTTTACTTATGTTTTATAGCTTTACAGGTTATGTAATAATATGCTAATTTTATTAATTGTTTTCAATATCATAATATTAAGAATAATTTTTTTTTAGTTAATACAAAAATATTTAAGTATATATATTTAAATAACCAAAAATTATAATAAATATTTATTTCATATGCTCAAGATAACATTAAAATTGATTATATAAAAAATACAAAACAATATATAATAAAAAGTTTTATGTGTTTATGTTTTAATCAAAATATTCGACTTGAACTCAATATGAATTCAAATAGAATTAGCAAATTAGATCAATAGATTACAATAGATCATATAGATAGAGGTATGAGGGTAATGTGAGGGCAGTTTTGATTTACTGATTTAACAAGATCAACTTGCTTTAAGGTCTGTAAACTATGCATAATTTTTTTATTAAAGTTATAATAAAACATAAAGTAATAAATTTATTTATTGTAAAAAACATAAAATATTTAAAAGAAATATAAAAAACAAGGATCAATAAATATTTAATTTATTAGTATAAACAATATGTTTTTATTAAGAAACAAAACAAATAAATTAATATATTTATGTTGTCATTTATGTTATATATTAACAAAATATAAGCTTGAATTCAATTACAGAACAATATATTAAGATCATATAGCAATCATTTAGATGCAATAGATCACAGAAGGGTATGAGGTAATGGAGGGCAGTTTGATTTCACTGATTTACTGATTTATCTGCTTTAAAAAGTTTATGTAAAATATTGACAAATTAACTTATTGTATACTATCTGCTTCACAATTAAAAATATACAAAATCTCCTGAGTATTAAACATAATATAATTTATTAGCAATTTAAACTACTTATAATATATAAATTTATTTTATATAGTTCAAACACATATATTTATACTAGTAACTTAATATGTATATCATGAGCGAAAACTATGGGTTTTTGTGAATGTAAAATAGCATAAAATAATATAAATTTGAACTCAATAGAATTATTTATTTATGCTATAATCAATGAATCAAATAGATCATTATATGATTACATGTAGTGAAGGGGTAGTGAATGGATATGGAAGCAGCAAGTTAATGAATTTACTCTATGATTTACACTTAGCTTTACATTTGATGCTAAATACGACAATAAATTTAAAATATAAAGCAACATCAAAAGAATATATTAATATTATTTTAGATAAGAATTCAAAATATTCAATAACAAGAATTTAAATCAGACTTATTAAATAATTATAATTAGAGTATAAATAATAATAGTTTATAAAAGAAAACTAAAAATTTTTTTAATTAACAAAAGTATTTTGTGCTTTATTTCTTTATTAGTACAAAAATATGACTTGAATTCAATAGATTAATAGATTAAAATTAATACATAAATAGATCAATAGATCACAGAAGGCGTATAGAAGTGTTTTTATAGGAGGGCATGTTTTGATTATTATCACTGTTTATAAACCTAGTAGCTAATCAGCTTTTTAAAAGTGTATTGTAAATATATTCATATTATTTTTTAACTTTATAAAGAAGAAAAAAAATGAATACACGTTTCACTATCTTAAAGAAAAATCTGAAAAGTATAATAAGTATAACAATACATCTTTTTAATCATTATAATATAAAGATATATTATAAATGTATTTTCTTGTAGTTATATTGTATATTCATTATATATTATTTATTTTTATTTTAACTCTTTATAATTTTTTAAAAAGAAATGTTAAATTTCTGTAAATTTGACTTTTTAACTTTTATTTCTTTCAAAACTTTTTTACATTTCATTACTTTTAATGCTTTGATTTATTTTCTAATACAGTAAAAGTATTATTCACTGTTAGCTAACTATTCAGCTCTCAAAGATAATATAAATGTCATCTTATAATCGGGATATAAATCATCAATAAGTGTTAATTAATAATATAGATTTGTACTTTATAATTATTCGTAATATATATAATGATATGATAATATATTATATTCTTAGTATATATTAAAATTTATTTATTTAAGTTAAATTATTATACATATATATAGTATATAATTATAATATTACTTATAATTTCATTATATTGGTGACCTGCCCACTAGCCCAATAGTTTTAGAGCCTTAATAAAACGTAACTTGTAAGGAAAATTAGGGTAAAATTTGGCTAACGTTTTCGGAGCTTTCTTCATCTCTAGAACTCAGAGCAAACGAGTCCAAAATTTTAAAAGTCAAGAAAACCTGCTTCAAAAAAAACCATAAAGGGGTTTATGGACCTAAGTCAGTCTTATTTTAGTCTGGTTTCACATTTATCATTTTTTAATTTTTAAGTTTTTATCTTTTTACTTTTTATTTTGGCATGAAAAAACAAACAAAGTATGTTATGAAAACGTTCGCCATGCTTTTCATTTCCCAACATATTTTCGCAAAAATAGATTCTAGAGATTCATTTGATGTTGCAATAAAGAAATATTTTTAATTATTATAGTAAATATTATTATCAGTACCAACTGAGCTCTCTCTCTCATCTCTCTCTCTCTCTCTTACGCTCATTTACTCTCGCAGACCTCTTTCTCTTTCACTTTATTGCTTGATTCCGAATAGGAAATCTCATTCTTCTCATAAGTTGATAATATACTCTCCTATTTTTTTGATGAAATGGTTTGATAACAATTTATATATAATACTTAGTATAGTTATTATTATTATATATATTATATATATAATATCATATAAATAATAGAATTGACTGGTTTCAAATTCAATATATTTTATACAGTAATATTTCTTTAATTAATTGAAAATAACAATAACAACGATAATAACAATAATATGATAATAATAAATGAATAATATATATATTTATAAGTTTGTTAAATTATACCATTAATATTGGATAATGCTAAAAAGAGGGCAGTGAAAAAAATAAATCATATTAAAATAATATATAATTAATATAATTAAATTTAAATAATAATAATAATAATATATAATAATTGTTTTTAAATGAATTGTATAGTAAACATTAATAGCATAGAAAAATTATAAAATGATTTACGAGAATGAATCCATTCACTTATATGCTTATTTACTTATATACTCTCTATATATTTATTAATATTAATTATATATATAATTTCATTTTATTATTTTATTTCTTAAATTTTTCTCTATTATTTTTTTTATTTTTTTAAATATCTAGTATTCTATTATTATTAATTAATTCATTTATTATTATCCAGATAGGATGCAAATAAGGATATTTCATTTATATATTCATTATCTATGAATAATTATAATTAAATTATTTATATATTAATTATTAATATAAATGTATATTTTCGCTAGTTAATGATACAATTCAATATTATTTATTATGATATTAATTATTCATTATTATTATTATTATTAATTATTATTTTTTATCCTTTATTTATTATCATTTTATTATTATCGAATTTATATTTATAAAATATCTATTGATTTTCTTTTTTATTTAAACTTAATTTACTTATTTATTTTCAGTATTCATACATTATTTAGATAGATATCATATTAATTGGCTCTACTTCAGATTTGATACACAATTCATCGCTCAAATTCAATAAGCGGCAGATTTTCTTGTAACATGTAAGAGAAGTCTCATATTACAAGAATCTTCATCACATATTATATAACTCTCTACCACATCTTACATACTATTAATATATAATAATACATGGTTATTTTTTATTAGTATTATGTATGATGTATTATATTTATAATAATATCATTTAATAATCATTATTGCTATTGAATCTATCGTCATCATCATTTCATACAGAATTTGCGACTTACAGCTTTTTTCTTAGCTCTTTGGGCTTGGTTGTCTGCCATCGCTGTTATAGTCTCCTCTATCGGAAAAGAGGGACTTATAGGAGGATATATCGTAACAGGAACTACTTCCAGCCCTACCACCACCCCACCTCCAATTAAAAAAAAATTAAGTTTATAGTCTTTTAATGTTTTATTATTTATTCTTGAAAATAAAATTTAACTTTTTTTAGATTTTTTTCCTTATTTTCCAAAAAACCAAAAAAAATATTTGACACTTTTTTTTTTTCAAATTTCCTAAAGAAAAAGAAATATATATATATATATATTTAATTTTTTTTATTTTTGGTAATTTTTTTTTTTTTTTTTTCGGGAAAAACGTTTTGTTTCGTCACTTTGGGATTTGCAATTGTAATTAGATTCTCTCTTTTTTTTTTTTTTTTTTTTTATTTCACGTTTTTTGTTTTTTGAAATGTTTTTTTTGTTGTTTTTTTTCTTTTGGTGCCGTTGAAAAAGTCTGTATATATTTACGTTCTATTAAACAAACTCTTAGCAAAATCTTTCACTTAAGTAGGAAATCCTTTTCAATAGTGAAGAGTTCATAGAAATACACTTTAAAATACACATGTAATAAACTATATTATAGTATACAAACTTATAATTGTATATAAACTTGATGTGTTGCTTGAGTTCAAATTTAATACAAGGGAACACTATTTCTTTGTACTCAATTCAGCAATGTAAAGAAGTTATTCAACAATGCAATACATCAAAATTCGAGCTTGATCAGTCACAAGAAAATAATTATGATAGAAATTACATGAAATAGTTAAAAAGAATGAAGTTGTGAGTTTACTTCGCCTCAGCCCACTCCGGACTTTAAAACAGAATAACATGAAAAATTCTGAACATTTGGAGAAAGTATTTTTGTATTTTCAGAAGGAATATATAAAGTTTAAAAGTAAAAAAATGAGCTTGGGGCGTAGCCTTCATAATGAACACCTTGAATAGCTTTTCCCAAAGAATAGCTTTAGTTATGAAGAAAATTTGTTTCTAGATTTTTTTTTCAGTTTAGCTGATTTTAATAATAACTAAAGATTCGAATAAATTAATGTAACCTTTAATATCGTTTTTAATGCAATAAATCAAGACCATCTCGTACACTATCATATCCTCTTGAGAATAGTTATACTCTAATAATTGTATGTACATCGATAGTACATGATCTCCATCCTTATAATTTGAAGGAAAAAAATATTTAAACTAAAATAAGAAAATTTTTTCTAGTGAGAGCTTATTAAACAATCACTTAACACCCAGATAAAGTGATTGGGAAAGAGAATTCCAAGGAGTACATGTTTTTGACTTTTGTATCGTAAAGTTTTATATAAAATTTTATATCAACATATATAAATTAAAATACTATACTCTCAAAGTTATGCGGGTCATCACACCTAAGTTAGGTTACACAGTTAGTTCGGGTCTAGTATGCCGCCTATATAGCAAATGTTATATTGCGCAAGGCTACCAGTTACCTATAATCAGTGAGAATACTATGATGCTCAATATTAACTACAATATATTATTATTAATTATCAGTTCATTCTAGTGAAATTAGAATCACGTCGTAAAAGATCGTTTAAGGCAATTTTGTTTTTACAACTTGATGTGATTGCAAGTGCAAAGTATAATAAATTAAATAATATAATAATATAGAAAGGTTAATATTTTAATAAAACTTTCTAAATAGAATTTAAACAATATATTTTTAAACATAATAAAAATTGTATATATATCTGGTATAATATTAACTCAATAATAATAGATAAATATGAATATAATCTAAGATATTTAATAATAATAATAGATAATAATAACTTATAACTTTATAGGAAAATATTTAGAATAGATATATATATATAATATTAATTAATACATGACAGAGTTAAAATAATAATATAGTATATGTAAAATAAAACTTATTAATATGAATAAAACATATTACATTATATATAGATTAAATAATAATACAAATTATAAATAGTTATTATTTATTATAAAGAATACAAATAAATAACGTTATTAATAATGATTTATATAATTAATACAATATTGAATAATCGGAATTGTATCTTAAAGGAAAAATATAATTATTAGTTTAAATCGGCTATTTTATATTTGGAAATTTATTGAGGCAAGATAATTACTAGTTATACCTTATCCTATAAACTCAGGGTTATCATGGAAGAATTTCAAATAATACACATCTATCATTTCTACCTAATATACTCATCATACTATAATATATATATATATTATATATAGATATGTATTATTATAATTCACATATTTATAAATAACTGATAATATTATATATATAATATGTTGCACAAGCAGCGAAGGGGTAAAGACGAATACGTGTTCTTTCCGGCTCATTCTATACTTAAGTAGGTTCTTTAGAAGATGTAGGGGTACCCGGAGGAAACTTGGATAATATTTATATTACACCATGTCACCTTTACCATATTATCTGTCCACTCAAATTATAGAGGTATATTACTAAAAGTAATATGTTACTTAACGGTATTCCTTAAAATACCCAGTGATATATCATTCTTTATAAAGTCGTATATGGAATTAATTCATTTATTATTAATTTGTATTATATATATAATATCCTTAATATATTGTTATAAAATATTATTCATTATATACTGGGTCTTGAATAGATCAGTAGTTACAATTGAGGGACGGAGTTATAAAAATTAGTTGGTAATCATCTTAATATCTGTTAGAGATAGGTGCACTCGAGGACATTGAGAGAACTCACTAATATTTATCTCTAATTAATACATACCTGGCGGTAAATTTACTATTTGTGAATATAGGGTGTATTATTTAAGAAGTCGGTTTAGTGGCCTTTTTTCTGAATACGTTTTGGTATTACTAAAACTCTATTATGAAAAAGTAATTATTCTATCGAGAGAAAAAACCTATAGTTAATTAACTCATGAGACATACTCAGCGTGGGTGGTACTGCTCGTAAGCCATAGCCGTCCCTCACTTCACGCCACAGTTGGACATCCTGATGGCGGTCCAGAAACACGTCTGTAAATATGTTTATAAGTAAACATAGCTTTATGATTTAGTTTATGGGCAAGATTTATTTATTTAAATTCTGAATGGAAATATAGATGTAGGACTATATATATTTATAGTATATTATATGTGCGCAGAGCGAAGAATGCACCATCCACTGAAGTAACGACTATGCTGAGCGTTCGGCGAAACGTTCGGATACTCAAGTCACTACCGCATGCTCCTGACAGATAAAAGCGTACCTCTAATATCTTCTGAGTAAGACTAATCTGTCTGTATAATTCCGATCACTCTGACCCCTTATAATGAATGCATTGTAGATAGAGAGTGGGTTCCAAGGATCGGAAACAGAGGACATATAGCATTGTGTGATATCGAATGATTTTGTCCAAGAATGCAATTGAGATTTGTATACGCTTATCGGCAATTATATGTTTTTTATCATACTCAACATAAATAATATAAAGAAACACTTATTTAGAAACTTTTGTAATGAGAAATCACTTAATTAATTTCTCGCATCCGTGAAACTTGACGAAACTTGGGATATTAGTTTGTTATTGGCATAATTAATTTTGAAGACGTGCGAGTATAAGCATATATTGGTAGAAAACTATCCTTTATAGAAATTACTAACGCCCGAGCCCTTGGTTTATCACCACACCAATATATCACATAACCGTGTATCCACTGCAACTACTAGTTATGATAATACTGGAAATAAACTATTACTTCAATAAGTGGTTAAATATTATATACTACTGTAATTATATCTATTTATGTTAAATAGTAATACTTAATCATTATATTTAAAAATAAGTTAATATATAAAGTTTTTAATAGCCGTATAATAAATCTATAGAATTAGTGTGATTTAAGCGAGCCTATATTAACATAGAAAGAAGCTTAAGTAATACAGAAGTAATTATAATATAATATATCTAATAGATTTAATCTTATAATTGATTAAAAACACTTATCTAGAAATTAACCTTAAAAATAAAGTTAGATTAAATTCCTCCATGTACTGTTTGCTACCCCTTAATAAAACTACGTTACTTAAATATAATAAATACTAAAGTAAACCTTAATAAAATATAACTATAACTTTATAAAAAACTAAAGCCAATTCTTATAAGAGGAGCTTTGTATTATGCCATAAGGTCTGGCGCGTACAGAGTTGTAACCGACTACCAAACTGACAGGGTATAATGTTCAGATTAAGACTGGTTTTGAATTTATTCATTCGAAGAAAATGAAACTCAAGAACCGTCCCTTATATTTCGATATTTGGGAAAGGAATGATACTTGCCCAAGATATTCCCTATAAAATACGCTTTTATAATATATAATTATATATAATATATATATATATTTTGGGATACCTTGGATAATAAAAGGATTTAGAAGCAGACTTGAAAACCTTCTCTTCTTTCTCGTTTGTTTGTTGCCCGAAACTAATATTAGTCACTATTTCAATTTGCTTATTAATCAATATAATATTTTTAAATTAATATTTCATTGAATATTTAATATAAACTTATTATTTATTTTATTTTATTTCAGTTCTTAGAGAGGTAGGGACACAAAGGGATACTAATGATCCGAAACCTCGAGTAAACTATTTATTCTCTAGTATTATCAACATTGTTGAATTTAATTCTTAAGATTTTTCTTTATTTATTTTAAAAAGTCGGGTTGAAAAAAACAATATTTTATACTATTTACAGAGCTTGAGTGTTGAATTAGAAGAGCCTTTTCTTGAAAACTTGAAATGTTTTGATAATATGAAAATAAATATGTTTTCAAAGCCTCATGAATATAAAGATTCAAATAATAATACGTAAAATTACAGGCCTATCTATCTTTATTTATAATATATAAGTTTTTACTATTAATTTTATTCTATTATTTGTTTTAATAATACAAATGTTTATAAAATATATTAAAATTATAGCTCCAATCCGAGATAAATCATAACGATATCATCCGGGTTTTTGCTTTATAACGCTAATTTACCGTCGTAAGATTTTTTTTTATCTGATGATCGAATCTGAAGTTTTTTTTTCAATATAAAAAAAGAATATAATATTATATATATATATATATATATATCTAAAGAAAGAGGTCCATAAACATATATATATATTATATATATATAATAGTATATATATATAATATATATATATATTAAAAAAAAAAAGTTTTTTGTAGAATCAGAATGAAATGATTTATTTTATTATAATTTTATTAATGTATATCTATTTTATAGGTTAATTATCTTGTCTATGTGATAATTTAACAATATTTAAAGTATTTAATACTATAAAATATATATAATAATATATTAATATAGTATATATATATATATATATACATATATATATATATATATATTATATATATATCTATATATTTATATAATATATATATATATATATATTATTTATAAGAAGAGTATATAAGGGTACACTAATAGGTTGTCTAATCGCATATGTTGTAAATATAATTAGTTATTGCACCTTTAGGGTACTCCCACTTCTTTCTGCTACTTTTCATGGTATGGCGTTTTAATGGTGGGGCTCAGCCCCCAGAGGGCCACTTTTTCACAATATACTTCGCCCAGCCTAATTTTTAAGATGTGTATGTGTGGGTGGCAGGTGTATGTTATGTTTTATTCTTTCAACCCCACCTAGCCCCCCCCAAACCCTGGGTTCTCCCCCCTACCCCCTTTATTCTATTCAGATATGAAATGATTCACTTCTTTCTAAGCTTTTTTTAAACCTTTTTTCGGTATTTATAACATTTTTGTATATATTTTTAGTGACTTTCTCCAACTCAGCTTTTTCATGAACCTTTTTTAGCGCTTTTTCCTGCTAAATCTGGCCCACTATAGCTAATTTCAGTATGTTTTAGCACTTTTAACTTTTCTTTATAGAACATTAGAATGTCTAAGGTATATATTTTTAAAAGACTTTCTATACTCCACTGCATTTCTTGAAACCTTTACTTTAACGCTTTTTGCTAATTTCTCAGCAGACCTACTTGATAATTTTCAGGTTTTAACAGCTTTTTAACCCTTTTCGGTATTTTAATCATTCTTATATATATATTTAAATGACTTTCTAATACTTAGCTACTTTTCTGACTCTTATTAGCGTTTCCTATGCTAATTCTGGCAACCTGTAGCTAAAATTCAGGATTTTATCACTTTTTTAACACCTTTTTTTTCGTAAAAAAGAAATCATTATTAGGTATATTTTAATGACTTTCAATTACTCAACTCCTTTCTCTTGAACTTTTAATAATTTTTCATATAATTACACTTAGCTACCTATTGGCAAATATTCCAGGATTTTTTAATCTTTTTAATATATTTTCTGTCATTTTAGACACTTTCCACTACTCATATACTTTCCTGAATCTTTTCTATCTGCCTTATCATGTAATTTCAATTAGTTTACGTTAAGATTCAGGCACATATGGTAAATCTTGTAATTTTAAACTTTCGATACATTCAACCTTTTTACCTACCATTTACAGCCTCAATACATCTCAGTTAATTGTACCCTATCGAAGAATGTGACCATAAACCGTTAAAGAGTGCTTAAATACATCGCCTCATGCAGCGGGATCCATATTAACGAATTAGGCTTAAATATACGTTCCCTTAGCAACGTTAGTACCAGCATGTTAACCTTTCAGTCACCTCAGCCACGTTCGTGAATCATTTTTTCGGGCGTTTTGACGCTTGCGGCGTCACATTAATGGTTTTCGATTTCACCCACGCGTTTGGGTTTCAGCTCCGAGCCCCGTCAGCCCCCCCACTGTCCGCATTCCGCCGCCCACCGCCCTCCGCCTCCGCCCGCTGAGCCCCGCTACTCCGGCGCACTGGTATATATATATATATCAGATATATATTATGTTATAATGTAGTATAATATATATCCTTATATATAGGTTATGTAAATATATTTATATTATATTATGATATATATATTATATACTATTATAATCAGTATATACGATATATATATATAGTATATAATATATATATTAGATATATATATAATATTAGTTATAGTATATATATAATAAAAATTATATAGCATAATGATAAATATAATAATAAAAGTTAAATTAATATATATATAGATATATAGTATTATATATATATTATTAGTAAATTATGATATTGTAATAGTATTATTATAACAATAATTAAATAATCATATAGTAACTTATATATATAATTAATATAGATAATAATAAATCATTGCAGTATTATATAAACCATATATAATAATAAGACATAGATATATATATATATATCATAGTTTTAATAAAATATTAATCAATGATAATTTATATAATAACGATATTATATATAAATTAATATATATATATATTATATATAATATATATTATATATATAATCGTAATAATATATATATTATTATAATATAATATTAGTATAAGTAATATATAAATAGATATATAAATAGGCCATATAAATATATTATATTGATCTATAGAAATAATTTATATAATATATATAATATATATAATAGACATAGTATATATATAATATTAATATATATATTATATATAGTATTATAAGTATAATAAATATAATAAATATAATATATATTTATATAATATATATAATATATATATGTAATATAATATATATATCATATATAATAAAATAGTTAATATATATATATTATATATATATATATATATAATACGAATCATAGATTATATATATATAATAATATAGTTCCTATAGTTTAATTGTATATATATATATACGTTCATTATAATAG
This sequence comes from Trachelipus rathkii, assembly GCA_015478945.1. NCBI lineage: Eukaryota > Metazoa > Arthropoda > Malacostraca > Isopoda > Trachelipodidae > Trachelipus > Trachelipus rathkii. The sequence goes on from JABUQX010127820.1 coordinate 11,993, forward strand.
CCTCGGCATCATATAATATATACTATAATTAATATTTTATAATATATACCGTTATATAAATCAAGCTTAAGGGATACGAATCGGGGATTTCGGTAATACTCAACTCAGTCAACATATTCAGTGGCATCCCATCACAGACGACAGTTTGAAACTACTTAAATCACTCAAAGTATTTGTATTCACCATCCGTTCTCTTGACCTCTACGGTATTAACTATTTTAAAACTCCAAATCTTTTGACATCTTATTCGGCTATATTTTTATTCAACTCAAAGACCTACTGCATCCAATTTGCCTTGAGGTACGGAGGAATGAAGATGTAAAGAGTATATTTTATTATCACTAATCGGCTCAATCTTGGTTAAGAAACCTTTCAGCTATCCAACATAAATACTTTTGATTTTTAATATTACCTAATTTTAGTAGATAGACATTTCTTCAATCAATGTAACGTGTTTTACACACTGAAACCGAATAAGATGTATAACCCAAATTTTAGGGATATGACACCCTATAGTATTCACTCTCTATTTATACTCTCAACCTTTTTACTTATATGTATTTAAATAAGGTATGAGATATTGCTTTCTTTTAAAGTTATGCATCCAGCATGAAGGATATGTCAACCTCATGACTCTGAGTATTAAACCAATATGTATAATGGGAAGGATGTAACCTATCATCATATTATATATACATATAATATATATATATTATTTCTATATAGGTTAATTAAAGATAATATATAAATAGCTAATTTTTAGAAAAGTATCAGTTTAATAATCATAACTTACGCCTAACAAGAGCCCTATATCGCACAAAGAATAAGGATCACCATACATTTATATGTAGTTATCTAGGTATTCATTGCTCAGACTAACATTATCTATCAATACCTAACCGGTCTAAATATACAAACCTAACAAATACAATGATCATGCAGCTTTTTATCTATTATCTCTCTCTCTTCTCTCACTCCCCTCCTCTCTCTCTCTCCGTCTCTTCTCTCCTCTTCTCTTCTCTTCCTTCTCTCTCTCTCTCTCCTTCTCACTCTCTCTCTCCGACATCTGCTCATCAAGCAACGATCAATATTTTCTTTTCTAAGCTACAGTCGACACTATCACCACATATTTGTTTCATTCAACTAATAGCTCATATTACACTCATAATGCTACAAGAGAGAGAGATAACAAAGTAGAAGTAGAATAAAGAAGAATAAAAAGAGTAGATGAAATCAACTGATGTCTAAAAGTTGTATTTTTTACATATGTGTAGTGGACATGCTTGTATGTAATCTGAAAATTTTATCCAAGTCCATTGGATCAAACCACTTCAGATTCAGAAATGCTTGATCATATATATATAATAATATAATATAAATATATAGATTATATATAATATTATGATATAATATATATATATAGAGAATAAATATCTAGAATCGAAGATATAGACTATAGAGAGATATAATATAAATAAATATTATAAACACAGTATAAGTAACTATATATATATTACATAGGTAATTATTTAATATATTATAATAGTATAATAAGTATAATAATAATAAAATATTGAATAAATTATATAAACCATGTGACGAGATGATATTGCACTTCATGAGATGTAATCCAAAATATTTCACTATATAGTAAAAGGTAAAACTGGTATGAGTAGACATCGTTTGCATAATGCTATGTATACTTATAAAATCTTATAAAAATAATGACTTTTATAATAAATGAACAGGCATGTTGTTAAACAGACATAAATAGCATATAAGTGTATTCTACGCGCTCTGGTGTGTGAGTGTGTTGTTGTGGCGTGCGTGTCGTGTGTAGTTGTCGTCGTTTGGGCTGTGTGAATGTATGAAAATAGAATAACAAACAAACAGATATAAATAGTATAAGTAAATAATAAAATAAAACTATCACAGATTTGAAGAAGATATCTTTAATCCCGTAATACAGTGTGAAACGAAAAGTTCACTGGTGTTACCTTAATCTATCTACAGTTTGTTTCACCCAAATTGATGCGTAAAATCCGAGACAAGCAAAGATTTACGTGATACAGGTATTATAACGATATAAGAACAATGGATTTGTGCTAGAATGATTATTTTGATATAATGTCGGTGTGTCGGTATTCTAAATGAATAACTAAAGTAAGTTAAGTAGATTGTGCGTTGAGTAAGATATAACGTTATGTACAATCATTACAGACATCCTTACTAGTATACACTATTACAAACCAACTACTACTCTCTATGACCCTATCTGTAAACACCACCTACTACTACCACTAAACTGACTAGCTACTACTGACTACTAACTCACTCACTACGACTACTACTGACTACTACACTACACTACTACTACTACTATACTAATGTAAAAGCCAAAAACTATTATACGGTAACGAGCTGGATTCAATTCTCGCATCCGTTCTTTGGCCTAATGTTGATTAACAATCAATGTCAAGTTTAAGTGCAAAGTTGGTATTGACTCCTCATATCATAACTCTTTTATATATAATATTAAATAATAAATAATTAAATAAGTTATATATATATTATATTAATATAATATAAATAAGTAAATATTAAATATAATATAAATAAATATATATGATAGTAATTATATATATATAAATATATATTAATATATATAATTATAATATATATATAAATATATATAATTATAATAGTATAAATAAAATAATAATATTATTATAGTAATACTAATATCTAAATTAAGCTACACATAATTGGCTTGAAGTATAAAACAAAAACAAACAGAATGGAGTGATCCATAGATTCCCATAGGGTTTTATCACACTATCTGTTTATTGCTTACTGTTCTAGGCAAAAAAGCATGTTTTAACAATATCCCTAAGGACGAAAGCATGTCCGCATGAGGATGAAAGAGTAGGAAAGGAAAGGCTGCTTACTGCTTTACTGCTGCCTGCCTGTTAAACGCCTTTACGCTTAACGCTTACACATTAAAGAATTACTTTACAAACCACAAAGCAATAACAAACAGTAATCAATAGTCGCAATACCTACAACAGTGTGAATCAACAGGTTACTGCTGCTTACTTATGCTACGGTTTACTGCTTTAACGTGGCTACTGCTTTTAACTGCTACTGCTACTGCTTAAGCTATAAACAAAAAGTTTAGTTGACACAAACTATGGTCAAATACAAACAAAAAGAAAATAAATAAAAAAATTAAAAAAAATTTAGATAAATAAAGATAATAAAAATAAAATACAATGCAAATCAAAAAATAAAAAAACTTTAAATAAAAAATCATAAAAAAAATAAAAAAGTGCTGAAGAAAAAAAATAAAAAAACATTTAAACTAAAAATGTCAAAAAATAGTAAATTCAACATAATATAAAATATAAAAATTAATCAGAATAAAATAATAATTATAAGGTGAATAAATTTTTCTTTGTAAATGAATATTAATGTATAATATAATATTATTATAAAAAATACTATTTGAAAATAATATTAAAAATTAAAAAAATAATAATAATATATTCTTTTTTATTAATAATATTATAAAAAATAATATCACACTTTAAAAGATTGAAAATACAATATTAATTATACTAAACTACATATTAAATTAAGATTAGAGTATCAGTTCTAAATTGAGAATTTATGAATTTGTTTATTATAACATTCAATAAATGATAAAAAAGTAATACTAAAGTAAAACACTATATAAAATTAAATAATAAAGTATTTAATAAATAAAGAAAAAAAATTAAAACTAAATTATATATACAAACTAATAATATATATATACTTATATAAATGAGATTACAAAACAAATAAGAGGCTAAAACTTAACTAAACAGTCGAGGAAAAACGATAGATACAGATTAATATTAGAAAGTGAATTAAGAAAATTAATATATAAATCTACATATAATAACCACTATATGAATACAAACTATGAGATAAAAAGTAAATGTAATATATATGTGAGATATAATCTACAATAAGCATAATTATATAATGGTCAGGAGAGACTAAATACGCATGTAATATGTATATATATAGCTATAGTATATAGGCTAACTAACTCACGGGAGGCCTATAGTGACAATTAGTGATAGCCAGTGATTACAATGCCGACAATTCATAACGAGTATTTAGTGAGACTATTAGAAGTATGGGTTATATATATATATATAATATAGATAGGATAAAGTAAACATATAAGCATTATATACTAGTACTCGAAGTGATATAAATATATGGAAAAGGTTGACGAGAGGTACCCAAAAAATCTGGTATGCCTAACTGATGACTTGATTAACCATGTGGAACTCACTTGTTAGTCTCCTGACGTACCAGATGAACACGGTTAGGGTAGATATTAAAATAGTGAATAAGATCACGCAAATGACAAGCGGTGTCTGTAATCTTAAATTACAAACCCAAGTTAATGTACGAAATCAAAGAATTTGCCTGTGATATGTCAACAAGAAGGAACCTAATTAAATTGTGTATGACGTTGGTAACAAACAGTGTAAGTGTTGTGGTGCCAATTTGTACCCGAATTACTAAGGTCCAGGGTTGTGGAGTCGGAATCGGAGTCAGAGTCGCGGAGTCGGGGAGTCGGTAATTTTGAAGAAGGGTGGAGTCGGAGTCGGAGTCGGAGTCGGAGTCGGTAATTTTCAAGAGGTCGTAGTCGGAGTCGGAGTAGGTAACTTTCAAGATAGTAGAGTTGGAGTCAGAAAATTTTGAACTGACAAAGTTATGAATTGTGACTCTGTGAGTGACTTCATTCACTTCATACAGGTTCACTGGCTTGCGACTTCCACATCACAAAATTCAATTGCAAACCGTTTTTTTAACCTGCAATTATGTTTCAATTTGGATTATATTCTAGCAAATTCATCTTTCAACCTAATACCATCTATATTTGAGATACTGAAGAATAAAAGACTCCATAGTACGAAGAGTAGTTTCTCTCTTGACAATTGATATTATCACCGCTAGCTGCTGTTTTAATATTGTCTATTTACACACGCAGATAGCTTAACTGAAGATCAAAATAAAAAAAACTAAATCTGCATTTTACAACATTTTTTTTTTTTTTTAAAGGTTTTTTTTTTTTTTTTTTTTTTTTTTAGTTTTTTTTTTTTTTTAAACAGATAAACACTCCGTCACGGTGCAGCAGCCTAAATCGGGAAGGGGGTGTAGCTCGAGCTACGTCCGAGCAGGAACGAAGGATAGCTCCATTTCTCCCACCCGACCAGTTGCGAACTGGACCCTCGCCTTGGTTTGGCGGAGTGCTCTAACACACTGACTATCGGGTCGCCTCTCCTATATAAATATGAAAATAACTAAACAAAAACATTATATATATATACACACGACAAATAACTGCTATAAGCAGCATAAATATACATATTATATCCCTCGCACCTTCAGCACACTCATTCTCACTTATTATTACACTCAATGTTATTATATATTAAATATTATAACCAAACCTATATTTTAAACGAAACACAAAATACACTACATTTTACTAATAATCACTACTATTTACTATATTTCAATAATTAATTATTATTATGTTATAGACACTTTGTTAATGATATATTGGTTATGCTATCGAACTAAATACTCAACGTTATAAACAGTTCATTATTCACGACTCTTCACTTATTACTACTATTTATGCATTTCCAAGCGATCAACTATTATTATTATATAATATCAGATTGAGTGTGCAGTTTTGACTTAGTGATAATCAACATTATCACATTATCACAAGTATCACTGTAATTATTAATATGGTATACGTTATATCCCATAAAATTGTTGTGAAAATATTAATGTGAAATAGAAAGGGGTTTTTCGCGGACCCTTGCCACCATTGGAAGAGAATTTTGAAAAAATTTCTTTCTATTTGACGACGATTGTCTTGGGAATACGCAGCTTCACCTTCTGCAATTTGTTTATTTTAATTTCTTCTTTATCAATTTCATTCTTGTATTAATCACTTAATATTCCAAAATGTAAAGGGGAGAGAATTGGATTTGAAATTTTGCAGCTCGCTCGGAACAGATTATCAATTGCAATAAATTTATTATGTTTAAAATTTTAGCATTTTTACAAAAGAGTCTCGTAAATTAATTTTTTTTAAAGTTGTTTGGCAGTATCTCCAAACAAAAAAGCTTCGACTTCTCTTCTCTGCTCAAAAATATTGGCTAACTCACTGTCTTGCGTAAATTCATTCAGATATTTCATTTCCTTCAAGTAAATCTCTTCCAGACAGATCCATCTGTTCCAATCACTTGTCTGCTGTCCCTCTGTTTTCCGCTTGCTCCTACTTGAGTATCCACTGCGTCCACAGTCGACGACGGTCGAATCATATGGATATTTTTCAACGAAGAAAAGATACCATTATGAGACATTATTGTAAGATGGATGAAACTACAACCTATCCCCATTTACTACTTTCTCACCCAGTCATTGTTTCAGAAAGCTCCTCAGAAGATGAGAAATGAATAAGCTCTAGATATTGACAGAGCCTTAAGTAAAGCCGTAATACTGTTCACAGAAATGAGGTCAAAATCCTTCCTCATCCTTGTACAATATTGCCTAAATTTAAACAAAATTTCTTGCTGCACTGAAAGAAAGTCTTAAAAGAATGTGCAATATCACTGTTGAAGCCTTAAATTAGAAGAGGCCGATCCGAATAGTATCCAGACATTGTAAAAGCTGCAATTGCTGTTACTGCTCCTCCTCCAACACAAGTTCGCGTTGAACGGGGTTTTCTGCTCTTCGTATTTAAGTGAGGCATGAATTGAGAGGAAAGAAATGAAGAGGATCTGGCAGATGCTATTCTACTATTTTTAAGAACTATTCATTCAATGAGTAGGATGACACTAGACCCATCCTAATATATTATATATTATATGTATATAATATTATATATATATTTATATGCTATTATATATATATATATTATATAATGTATATATAATATGTATATATATATATATATAAGGCCGTAGACGGGGGGTCAGGGGGTTCAACCCCACAATGAAATTAATTAAGTTATCAAAATTATTGGATGGCTTAAAGAATAATTAACTAATTTTTAAAATAAATCAATAAATAATAGCTTAATCAATAGCAAATTAGAAGTATATATTTTATTAATAGAACATGAGAGCATTTGTAGTTGGGAACGATTCTTTTATTTACAAGATTCCCTATCCATACTATAATATATATATAATTGATATATATATATCTACTATATAGTATATATAATATATATATATATATATATAATATATATATATATATATATATATTTAATATATATATAATATTATATAGTATATACTTTAATTGATTAGGGGGCTTAAATGTAAGTTTTCTAAGTTTGCAGACATGATACCAAAGTGGCTACCTTAGTAAAGGAGAATAATGATAGATATATAAAGATTCAGACCAATGATTTTGACCAAACTTCTTCCGGGATTCTGACAGATAAGTGGACTAATGGCATTTTAATAGTAAAAGTGAAGGTTCTTCATTATTAGGTATACTTCAAAAACGTTAACTACGATATGAATGGGGATTGGCCTTGAGTCTTTAGGAACCAACATAAAAAGATTTAGAACGTGAAGTATAAGCAGCATTTGACAGTTTTTCTAACGTCAGGTTTGGAAGCAAGGGAGTAGAGTAACCACTAAGATGTTAAGTATATATAATGAGCAATTGGTTTTACAAAACTAAGCAAAAGTTATAGAAGTAGCGTGATAAATAGATATTTTAGGTCGAGTATTAAGTTATGTGCGCACCAAGTTTGGGACGCTTTTAAAATAATAATATTCAAATAATAAGACTTAGCTATGCTGGGAGTGTGTACGTAGTGTACAAGGATGTTTCTAAAGCTTTGAGGTAGGAAGCTATGAGGCAGAGGCTGAAGTGAGTTCGGAATCGTTTTCTTTAGAAAGGCGATTTCTCATAGGGAACGTGATAGCGTGAGGTAAATAAAATATTTACATGCATTTGATAAATACTGAGCGCCTATAGAATCTTTATAAGTAGATCACGGAACGGAGACTAGGGGACACAAAAAGAAATTTTAGGAAGATGCGCAAACTTGATGTAAGAAAACATTCATTCTGTAATAGTGTTTTAAATTTTTGGAATGGCTTCCCGTAGGAGGTTGTTGAGGGTGACTCACTTGCAACAATGAAAGAAAGGATCGAATAGGTATATGGATGGTTTGGGCATCTTTATATGTATAAGCTTCTAACGTAGCCAAAAGGGGAGGGAGAGGTTTGAACTTAAGATCTGCGGATGTTTTGTAGCTACAAGTAAACAGTTATAAACTTATTAAAGCTTAATTATTGAGGTTTACGATGAAACAGTAATTAAACAAATTTGCTTACCTGGGTAAGTAGTTGGCGTCAATATTATTATATTGACCTTGTGTTGCAAATATGACAGCCCTGAAGGGTGTGGCGCAGGTTGTGTATGTTGGCAGTGGCCATATATCATGTTATTTGATAAAGATGATTTAGTTGACTGGTACAGTCCCGATAGGCCCATGTGGGTTCTAACTGGTTCTTTGTTTCCTTATCTCTATTGGAGGTAATACTACGAACTTTGATATAAATAGTGACTTTCTGATTGGACAACGATATGATGCTGTAAAAGCAATGAAGAGATGTTTTAGAGGTGTTTAAGCTGTCGAAAATATCCAGCGGTGTTAGATGTTCATTGATGTAATATAATACAAGTGACTGATGTTATGTCAACATCTCTATTTATATCTAGTTTCAACCTTTTCCATACTCTCTATGAAATGTATCCAGACATCGAACAATCTGTATCACAACAACACGTAATTTTGTTAAGATGTAGTAATATCGGAACCTTTAAATATACTAAGTTTCGTCCCTTACGTAATCTTCTAGAAGTACAGCCTCATGTATCGAACCGACTGTACCACTACATCTACATCAACTTCGTCAACGACGATGTTATGTCAAGACCTCTAAGTATAATTTCGTGGTTCATTAGTGAGAGTTGTCTGTCTGTCTGTATGTTGTTCTATGGGTAATGTGTGTAGTGTATGTGTGTACGTGTATGTATGTGTGTGTGTGTGTGTGCGCTGCCTAGTATGATTTACTTATAGAAGTGAAAACAAAACCATATGATGATAGTGTCGATGCAATTATGAGAAAGAAAAATATTTT
>JABUQX010127821.1:0-7500 GCA_015478945.1 Trachelipus rathkii
CAGAGAGAGATGAATTCTAGAGTTACCTAGCGTTGTGCGGCACTTTTATAATTGTGTTAACGAGATAACGGGGTGGAGTTTAGAAGTGGTATGTTTGAGTTTGAGAAAATGCTTCAAGAGTATGGAAAGAACACATTTACAGCGCCATATTAAGCGAGCGAGTAACGGGGCGTGGAGGTTGCAAAATGTAGAGATTTTACTGATTCCTGAGGAATATCATGGAGAAAAATTGATTGGACAGTTGTCCTGTCAAGTAGCGGTGCTTGGTGTAATACAATACAAAGCATAGCGAGAGCTTGGGGTGTAACGCCGGTGGAAAAATTGATTCAGGTGGAGCAGCAGGAGAAGAGGTAACTGAGAGGCATAGTCGATATTTGATTTAGATAAACAGGAGAGTGTTAAAGTAGTGAGTGACATCAATCACAAGAACCGATTAGAGGAGTTACGCATATTAAGGGATATTTGTTTATTAGTCACGTGCGGTAGGGGTGATTGTGAAGTAAAATATTGTTTACATATGTGGATATGGTAGTCTTGAAACAGAATAAACTGATGTGAAGTATGTAGGGTTCTGAATACATTTTAAACGTTGGCTGGTAATTATGAATGATGGTGTTTATTATTATATGTTGATTTATTTATCTTATTATACTGTCAATGTAGCATCATTATTTCATTTTCTTATTATTGTATTAGGTTTTTGTGTGACTTGGATTCCGCAGAGTATTTTGATTGTACATTATTATTTCTTTTTCTATGTTGTTGTATGTATGGTGGGATTGGGATCCGATAAGAAAGTAGCGTTAGAGTGTGGAAGATAGTGATAGAGGTTACCTACTGAGAATGACATATAGGAGTTTTTTGTGTATCTTATCTTTTACGTTGTTGTATTTGGTCGATACATCACGTGTTTAGTGTGATGTAAATGAATAATAGAAGCACAAAAGGGTGATATGAATGGAATAGGGTCTTGTTTGTTATAAACAGGATGGGAAGTGAAAGAAGGAGGGTGGCCAAAAGAGGTAGATATCGGTGCGCATGACAGAGTAGGAACTTGTGTGGTGAGACTAAAGGAACCAACTGGAGGATTGGTTCGGTCGGTGCTTTCACCACCGATGCCAACACACTTGTAGACAGGGTGTGATGAGATGTCCCACAAGCACTACATAGATGAATTATGGATATTGCAGATTTGAAAATCACTAAGGTTCCGAAAATAGCTATTCGCTGGGAGTCATATTAGTGACAAGAGTGGTGAGGAAGTAGACAGTCATTAGGGAGAGGAAGTGGAACAACTTATAGATCAGGATAGGTGGACTTTGCTATAAATGGTCAAGGAGTGGATCTCGGTCATATAACAATAGAAGTAGGAGGGAAGTCAGTGTGGAGCAGTATAGGATAGGTGTTAGAAGATAGTCAACTAAGTCATTGGTGATAGTCCGGATCGGTTCCGAATATAGCCACGGTCTATAATGATGAGTTATTGAAAGTGGGTGAGGTACCTGATGCAATGATGATGGGTACTGGACGTGAGGAGCAAGAAGAGTTTATCGGATTCCAGATGTAATATACGGTACCAATGACAGGTCGAGAGGACTGTGCCAGAACAAGCCAATGTGATGAGGGAGGGATCGCTTGATATGAAAGGAGAACTTGAGGAGCACGAAGAAGGGCGTCGACTGGACAATGAAGTGGGTAAGTGTTATTTATTTATTATTTTTTCTTTTGAAGATTGTTGTTGAACAAATAGTTGGGGGGAAGTTAGGTTATGACAGTTAGGGTGTTCGTATGAGACCAGGTTGATTCCTTAAACAATAAATTCTCAAATGCATATTCAAGTATACGAAGGATTTGCCGTGAGCGAAAAGATTGAATTCTGGATGGTTGTGTGAGCAAAAGTCTCAAAGGAAGTTCGAAGGTAGTTTGTAAATTGGATTTTTGTCAAAAGTTGTCATCATTTAAAGGTTTGAGAATCTTAGAAAGTGTTATTTGGTTGACTTGGCGTAAGAGGTATCAGTGTAAACATGAGCTTAGAGTTTCGTGTCCGTGAACATGGGAGGTGGTTAGCCTGTGCAGAACCTGGTGCAGGACCGGTTGGAAACTGCTGGTGCGGACCTGTTGTGGATCCGGATGCAAAGCTGGTGTGATGGATTACGAAGTGCTATTGGGGAGGCGAGTGGAGCGGCTGGAGTGTTTTGGTGGAGCCCCGGTGAGTGTGAACACCATAACAGAAGAGTTGAGGGATGGCGATAGTAGCACTCCTATACATAAAGAGAACTTGGAGGTGCGATATGAGCGCCCATACCTATAGCTAAAAGAGTAGTGGATGGGGTGCAGGTATAGATCTCCCTATAGTAAAGTAGAAGTTAGGGAGGGTGCGGATAGACTCCCTAATGAGATACCGAGTAGATCTGAGGGTGCCTTAGTAGCAACTCATCCAATTTCGTCTGAGATAAGATGAGGAGATGCAACCATTGATAGGCCACGGCGGTTTATGGTGAGCTTGGGGATCTAGCGGAGAGATCCAACACGGCGCAGAGTTACGTTAAACAATTTTAATTACTTTTTGTATTCTATTTTATTTCAAGAAATATGACTGTATAGTGGATAACATTTAACGTGAGAATTATATAAATTGTGGTAGAAATAATATATGATAATATTTTTGGGGAATTTGATACTCATTGTAGGTTTATTATTATAGACAAGGTTATAGTAAGGATAATAGAGATAAGAAGAGTGTCAAGAAAACTTCTGGGTATTTAAAATTAATGAAAAATCTTATCTTGTGTTGTTTTTCGACCTTTCCCGCAACTAGAGAAGCGTGAAGCGCCTTTGCCTTGGTCCGTATAACCTCTCCGTGCAGTCACGTATTGTGGTGGGCGGAACAATATAATATATACTATATATATAATATAAGTATATATATATAACTATATATATATATATACATATATATATAGTATATATATATATATATATATATATATATTATATATAAGTATTATATAGGGAAAGTGTGGTATCTTTTCTATGTTCCTTCTTTTTAAAAATTATGCTTCAAATTGATTGGATAATTATATATTACCATTATTAAATTAATCGTGAGTTTTACCAAGAAATTAAAGGATAAAAATAAAACTTGTATCTAATATGTAATGACTTAATGCAATAATTTCGTAGTTTGTAATGCAACATAAGAAAGTTTATTTATGAAAGTTTAACGTTCTAAAAAGGTGTCTTTTCATTTCAATTTCGAGGAAGGAAAGAGAGAGAGAGAGAGAGAGAGAGGAGAGAGAGAGAGAGAGAGAGAGAGAGAGAGAGTAGAGAGAGATGAGAGGGGGAGAGAGAGAGAGAGAGAGAAGAGAGAGAAGAGGAGAGAGAGAGAGAGAGAGAGAGAAGAGAGAGAGAGTAATCCTTATTTTATGATGAAATAATATAGACCAATCTTTGTCTATTCCGGTTTCATTTTTATCTTGAACTTTAATAGAAATTTATTCTAAATAAATGTTTTACTAATATTCCCCAAGCAACTTTGTCTCATTCTTTACTTCTAATTCCACTCCTTTTCCTCCTCTTCCTCTTTCTTCCCCTCCTCTTCCAACTTCTCCCACTCTCCCTCTCCTCCACACCTTTTTCTTCTTCTTTTCTCCTTTACCACTGTCAGATTTTCATTATATTTACTTTCTCTGCTTTATTTTTTGTGCACACTCACATCTTCATTAGTTTTTTAATCAATTTCATGATCTCCACAAATATAATTTTTAACATATAGTAAAATTACTTTGTCTTATTTATTTAACATAATTGATTTTTTATATCATTTATTCTGATTTCATTTCCATTCGATCTATCTTAAAAATCTTTTATTCTTAATTCTATCTTTCATTCTTTCTCTTCATATCTTCAAAATCTTTTATTATTAATTTTATCTTCCCAATGTTTTTCTCGTCATATCTTCAATTTTCATTTGAGTCCTTTCTATCTTTGTCATTTGAATAACTTCTTTATTCCTAAGCTCAAACTTCTCACACACATTTATAATTCAATATTTTAATTTGAGATTCTTCAATTATTTAATATTATATGATAGTTTATCAGCGTCGAACACGTTATATACAGAGATCGTAAATAATACTACACTTTAAAGGATTAATTTCATTATTCTTTTACATTTTGGGCCAATATAGCTATTGGTCGCGGCCTCAGGGCAGACCTTTCTCGTTAAATTCATGCTTCTCTCTCTCTTCTCTCTCTCTCTCTCTCTCCTCTCTCCTCCTCTCTCTCTCTCTACTCTCTCTCTCTCTCTACCTTCTCAAAATTCGCAACTGACCAGAAATACTTCGTATTCATCTCTATGAGTTTAACAAATCAGAATAGAAGTATATAAAATAATAGATTAAATTCATCACTTGAGTTTTCATGTAAAATCAGAATAGAAGTATTGCAATAATATTCCACTTTAAAGAAGTATACTAAAATATAATATAAAATAATAATAGATAGAGGTAGAGGCAGAAGAATGGAAAAAAAATGAATCGAAAAAGGGCAGAATTAAATCACATTCATGGCTTTTTTGTGAGTGGTGTTAGTTTTTTTTTGTTTTGTTGTTGTTGTGTTGTTGTGTTTTTGTTGTTTTGTTTTTGTTTGTTGTTGTTGTTGTTGGTTGTTGTTGTTGTTGCTGCCGTTGTTGTTGCTGTTGTTGTTGTTGGTTGTTGTTGTTGTTTTACATTATATTGTCAGTGTCACTGTTGCTGTGTGGATTTTGTGATGAAGAAGCAGAATGGAAAATGGTTCTTCGATGGAGAAGAACATCTCTCTCTCTCTCTCTTCTCTCTCTCTCTCTCTCTCTCTCTCTCTCTCTCCCTCTCTTCTCTCCCTCTTCCCTCTGTCTTCTCCTCTCTCTCTCCCTCTTCGTCTCTCTCTCTCCTCTCTTCTCTTCCTCTCTTCCCCTCTCTCTCTCTCTCTTCTCTCTCTCTCTCTCTCAAAATTCGCAACTGACACAGAAATACATTGCATTCATTACTATGTGATTAACAAATCAAATGAAAAATATAAAAATAGTATGACTAATTGTAATAATTTAAAATTGTTTTAAGATGGCGATAATAATACTAATAATAAAATAATAAAAATAATAATATAATAATAATAATAATAATAATAATAATAAGAGGTAGAGGCAGAAGAATGGGGAAAAAAAAAATGAATCGAAAAAAGGGCAGAATTAAATCGCATTCATGGCTTCCATGTTGTTCTGTTTGTCTCGCTGTCATGGCAGTGTCTGTTGTTGTTGTCGTTGTTGTTGGTTATTGGTTTTTTTTGGTATTGTTGTTGTACTGCTTTGTAGGAACGTCGGGCTGTCTTAATGAGCTTAATGTAGGTCTGTTAGCGCAAGCTCCTCTCTAGGTTCGTGTGGTTGGGTTTGTTTATGTCAGTGTCTGTTAAGGTTGGGGCAAGTTGTCCTTGACGCGGCGTTCTTTGTGATAGGTGCAAACTCTGTCACCATAGGAAAGGGGGTTGGGTTAGGTTACATGTGTGGCGAAGAAAATTTGATAGAATGTCTTACCGCATTGTGGCTTGTGAATGCAGAGCAGAATGGAAAGGGTTCGATGAGAAGAACACCATCTCTCTCTGTCTGCTCCTCTCTTCTCTTCGCTCCTTCTACTCGTTCTTCTCTCTCTCTCTCTCTCTCTTCACTCTTCTTCTCTCTCTCTCTCTCTTCTCTCTCAGTCCACTTCGATTCTCCGTGGCCTCGACACTCTTTACTGGTCTCATCTGTCTCGGTTCTCTCTGTCTTCCTCAAAATTCGAACGCCAGAAATAGCATTCTATACTTAGTGATAAATATGAAAATATATAAATAGAATGATTAATTGTAATATTTAATTCTATTCCGTTCTCTAAAATCATAATTTTAATAACTAAATAATAAAATAAAATAAGATGTAGAGGCAGAAGAATGGAAAAAAAAATGAATCGAAAAAAGGGCAGAATTAAATCACATTCATGGCTTTCATGTTGTTCTGTTTGTCTTGCTGTTTGGCGGAGATTGTTTGTTGTTGTTGTGTGTTGTTGTGTGTGCTGATGTTGCTGATGTTGTTGTTGTGTTGTTGTTGGTTGTGGTTGTGTCGTTGTTGTTAATGCCCTTTGTGACTGCTACTGTGCTGTGTGGGATTTTGTGATTGAAAAGCAGAAAGGAAAAGGTTCGATGAAGAAGAATTCTCTCTCTCTCTCTCTCCCTCTCTCTCTCTTCTCTCCTTCCTCTCTCTCTCTCTCTTCCTCACTCTCTTCTCATCTCTCACTCCTCTCAGGCTCAACCAGCTCTCTCTATCTCTCTCTTATCCTTTCTCTTTCTCTCTCTTCTCTCAAAATTCGCACTGCAATAACTTGTATTCATTATAGTGATAGCAATCCATGAAAATATATATATATGAAATTGGTAAATATTAAATTGTTTAGTGGAGGATCTTACAGTGAATGCAGTTATTATATATAATAATATTATTATATATATATATACTAATATATATAATATTATATTAAAATAGTAATAAGTAATATAAATATTGATATATACGTATCATATATATTAATATAAATTATAATACAAATAATAAATATTATATTATATATATCATAAATATATATTATATATGATATATATATATAAAATAAATATTATATTATATATAATATATTTATATATATATATAAAAAACATAGCAGTAATATATATATATTAATTATATTATATATATTATATTGATATATATATATAATATAATACATATATAATATTATAATATATATATATTTATATATAACACATAGCAGTATATATATATATATATTATATATATTATATATATATTATAATATTAAGGGGTCTAGGCTAGAGGCCTGAGAATGGTATATATATAATATTCTATATATATATAATATATATATATATATATATATATTAATATATATATATGTCGTAGATTTAATTGTCAAGAAAACTATCTTTCTTTCACTGCCCCAGGCGTAATCTTATCGGTCAGAATCGAAGAAAAGGTAATTAACCGTGAACTGAAAGGGGAGTAACTTTTCTCGATTTAGCCATTTTAACCGCAAAACTCATTAGCTAATCCACCTGAACTCTCAGCATGCATGGAATCGAAATTTTTTTCATTTATTTATATTTAATACAATTTTGAACTAAAATTCTATATAACCATCATTTGAAAGAGTGAAGGCCGCTTGGCACGGTCAGTTAAGTCCGATACTTACCTGGCAATCACCGTGGTAGAGCAGCCGAAAGGACGGGATTCGAGTTCCATCCCGTCCAATTTTATATATATATCACAAGATGGAGGGATGGGGGTAAGGAGTAGTAAAACCCCAATCTCCTCAATGACAACGCGAACGAAAGACGAAACGAGTATACCAAACCGACGGTGGCGGGCGGAGGCGGAGGCGGAGGGGGAAAGCGGCACACGGTGCGCGAAGGCGAAGG
>JABUQX010127821.1:12500-22921 GCA_015478945.1 Trachelipus rathkii
AAAGAGCGCTCTACTGTACTGGTGGTGCATGGCTGGGCGAGTAGTATCATCAAAAGCCTTTCGTCGCCACGAAAGCTTCAGTCTCCTTTAGGACTTGGGGAGACAAGATCTTTTAGTTCTTTACTACTCAGTTTCTTGTCCTTCAAATTTTGTACCAAAGTTCTAGCTCTTGCTTCTATGCCTTCTAGAGTGGTAAAAACTATAAAAATGAAGCTGTCTTTTCCTTTAAACTCATTGATTGCTATGAGTAGCATGTGGAAAGGATATAGATGTCATTGCATAAGCAGATGTATTTTCAGTGTAGAAAACCGTAATACCAAAGAAGGTTATAGAATCCAGATACGGAATTATTAAGGATCTTCTCTGGGAGCACCGTGATTTATTGCTGGATGGTTTGCTGCAATTAGCACCGCCACACCTACCAATCCAGTGGCGGTATATTCAAGATCAAGTCCCATTTGCCGGCGATTGATTAGCTTCTTTTTAACACTTCATCGGTTGATTTTTTCTTCCTCTTTCCGATGGGGCACCTAACCATTTCCACAATGTGTTGAATGTGCTGCGAGGTTTGACGATATCCATGGTCTTGGATTGGAGAGCATTTACAACTGTCTCTAACATCGCAGAGTACTTCGCGGTCAATATCATAGCCATGAGGAATGACGACTTACTTACATTCCGCTGAATGCAACAAGCGCTTTTTCTTGTGGCGGTTTTTCCTTCTTCAATGGAAAAAGGTTTCTAATACTTGCATCATTCGTACAAAGTGCTCATTAAACACTCTGATGCACTTGTGTCTTTCAGACCATCTTGTCTGGCATAGGCTTGGGATGTTTGGCATTAATTTTCTTCTCGAGACCGACTCACGAAAAAACGTAAAAATGTCCTTTATAGTTTTCCACAGTATTGAGGATTTCTAGTATTGTGTTCAAATCATTTATTTACTACTAAATTTAGTTTGTGTGAAGAGCAATGCTTTTTTATATTTCCGCAGTATTGCTTGGACACCTCCTTTCTTTACCAGACATCGTAGAACAGCCATCCCGAAACCCAAGCCCACGTTCCAGTTCTTCGGTGTGACAAAATCGTCAATGAAACTTTCCGCAATGTGGTTTTGCAGGCAAGCACTTTCAGTTTTACAAAGCCAATAAATTTCCCTCTTTGACTTCAATGACTCTTTGTCAAAAATAATAGCGCAACTATGGATAATTTGTTCACTCCAGAAATATCCGGCGTTTAAATCTGCTTCAGTAAGCTATAAGTGCACGCTTCCCTTTACCTTATTAACGTGATTTCCTTTATAGTAGCCACATAGGAAATGATACCATTTCATCTGAAGACTTGATTGGTATGTGGCGTACACAGCTACACTTTTATAAAATGGTTTTCAGCTGATATTTGATCTCCATCTATTCGTAAGCGGCACAAATCTTTTTAGCCTCCCTCATCATGTCACTTTACCCCGAAGCGATAATCATGTACCAGAAATGTCACACATAAAGTATTGAGGATAATATTTTTATTTTCTACTATGATTTTCTTAGAATGCTGGTTAATTTGGATGTCTACCGGCGTGTGTAGGAACAATCCTGCAGCTTCAACAGCAGTTTTTATGCCACTCTGTGTTTGTATGTCCCATACAAACCGCATGAACATGAACATCTTTATATTTAGTGAAGGTCTTATTAATTAAAGAGCCTAGAACCCCCTCTGAACGAACATTTGGTGAATACAAAACTTGCAAAATGCTCCCTTTGGGCGCCTGCATTCATAATTGAACTTCCTCTTTAAGTGGGTAGCATCTTCCAAAAAATTATATGTCTTAGAGGTGGAATCAACACTCTTTCAGTAACTGTTTCTTTTCTCAGTCCGAAATCATAGATGAATGTCCAACGTATCTACCAATGTGGGAACAGTATTCCATATATATATATATATATATATATATATATATATATATATATATATATATATATACTATATATATATATATATATACTGCTCTCCTGCTCACTTAACAACAACCTTATATGCTGTGCCTTGCTGTCTACTTGCTATGCTATACCTAACATATATATAGCCATGTAGCAATATATATATATTTCTTATATATAATATATATAACCAGCAGCAACAACATATATATATATATCTTCTATATATATATATACACTTATACATAGCAATCTTTTTAACATATGTATATATATATATATATATATATATATATATATATATATATATATATATATATTTTCTTAATATATAATATATATATACATATCACATGTCTGATATACCAATATAACATATATTATTCAAAAGTAGGCGAGGACTAATTAAGAAGTCTTGGATCTAGTATAGCGAATTAACGATACTACCAATTTTAACTAAACGTTAAAGGAGTATAGAAAAATTACAAACTGACCTTCCTTTTGATATATTATAGCTTGCTCCCTTTAGTACGTAGTAAATGAAGCCATATGATGTAGGGCTGTACTCTAAAATTCTCTGCATTGCAAGAAAGAGTGGTGTTGCTTTTGAGAAGAGAGTAAACACTTCAAGTAGTATTGTAAACTGCCAAAATTTCATGAAAAATGATGCAAATGTTCTACAAAAGACAGGTGGGGTATTCATAACCGTTCCATTCACAACTTTCAAAAAAGCTTTAGGAAAAAATGGAAAATTAGAGAAGCATGAACACTCTTCAGCTCACACTATAAGTGTAGAAATGGAAAACCTCAAGAGACAGTCTATGAAGAAACCGATTCACGCTCAAATTGTTCAACAGAGTGAAAGTGAAAGAGACTTAAATAGGAAAGGTTTAAAAATACTTTTGCGAGGGTTGTATTTTTTGGTAAAGGAAGAAGTAGCTTAAACTACTAAATATCAGAGTTTAATTGAAAGTATTTTAGACAAATTGAATGATGATTTTAAAACATGGAGAAAAGATCAGAGTGATAAGTCTAATTACAGCAGCAAGGACACTGCCGGTGAACTTCTGTTATGTATGGGCGAAGTTTTGAAAGATGAGTTGAAAAACATTGAAAAACAAGAAGTTCTCCGTTTTAGCAGATGAGAGCACTTCTTTAAGAAATGAAATGGAGCTGAGTATAATGTTTAGAGTAGTGGATGGTAAAAATCCCGTAGAAAAGTTCTTGTCAATTGTTAAAATACCCAATAGAAAAGCAGAAATTATTGCAAATGCTATTGATAAGGAGCTGACTGATCTTGATTTAAATTATGACAACATTATTGCTTTGGGATTTGATGGTGCTTCTAGTATGGCTGGAATAGTTGGAGGTGTAAGAAAAAGGCTTTCAGAAAAGGCAAACAAAGAAGTTCTCTACATACACTGTAGATCACATATTTGTCCCTGGCAGCAGCCTCCTGCAGGAATAAAAATCAGAAGGTCAAAAGGTTTTTTTATATTTTGAATGATATTTACAAACTGTTTAGCAAGTCGCCAAAATAAGAAAATATTTTGCATGATATTCAATCCTTAATCAATGATCCAATCCTCAAGATTCCAGAATGCATTGAAGTGAGATGGATTTATCTCATTATAAGATAGTGAATGCTGTCTTCAGGAGGAACTTAAAGTCAATTTTTGATGGCTTGTGAGAGCATATCCCTGAAAGGGACAGACCTTATCACTTGCAGGGGGCATACTTGCTAAATCAGAGTATAGAAGGTTTCCCTTGTCACCTGTTATGTAATGAATGAACTCCTTGGTGCACTCTCTTATCTTACAATGCTTTGCAAAAGAAGGATTTTAGTATGACCAAAGTCATCCCTAATTACTGGAACAAAATTGCACCTGCAAAATATTGCAAATCAGTGTGGGGACGTCAATAGTGACTTACAAAAAAACGTTCGGTGTGAAATAATGGAGAAGTTTGCATCTGAAGGGCGCCTGATTGCTGATGATAAGAAAAATGCATTTAAAGAGATGAAGATATACTGCGATAGTGTAATCGAAGAAATTGAAGAAAGGTTCAACGACAAATCAATTGATATAATGATATTTGCTAGTCTCTTTGAGACGTTTCAGTCATTAACAAATTTACCGGATATTGAAGTTAGAAAATTTTGTGACAGATTTCCGATGCTTAATGCGGAAGGTGTGCTAGCTGACCTGAAATCTTCAATTTTTATATCATGCTCGAAAGCGAAATATTTAAAGCAGATGAAAGCCCATTGTCGAAAATATTGGAAGCGGACGTGGGATATTGCGAGTTACATAAGCTTTGTGAAATCCTTCTTGTCATTCCTGTAACGACTGCCTCGGTAGAAAGATCGTTCAGTACTATGAACCGAATATTAAGTAGGACAAGGAATAGAATGCTGCCAGAAACCTTAATGCATTGTATGATGATAAGCATCGAGGGGTTTGAGATTCCAACTGAGGATTTTCTAGAAAAAACAGTAGGCTTGTATGCGACGAAGAAAACTAGTCGTATACGATTCCTTTAAACTTACTTCTTTAATACCCCTAACTTACTAAGTACTAACGTCGGGGCTGCACGGCCTACGGAGTGTTATAATATATGTATAACCAACCATAGTAGCCAACCCATTAGCATAACATATACAACAGCATAACATATAATATATGTATATGTAATAATATAACCATAATAATAACATATATATATATATATGTATATATCGACAGCTTAATATAT
Source organism: Trachelipus rathkii (assembly GCA_015478945.1). Lineage (NCBI taxonomy): Eukaryota > Metazoa > Arthropoda > Malacostraca > Isopoda > Trachelipodidae > Trachelipus > Trachelipus rathkii. The sequence continues at coordinate 17,189 of JABUQX010127821.1, forward strand.
ATATATATCTTTAATATATCAACCTTAACCAATAGCCAACCAGCATATGTAACATAATAACATATCTTAACTTAACTTTCAACATAATAACATATTAATAACATATATATATGTATATACCTAACTATATATATACATATATATACGGTATATATATAGCCCAACTATGTATATGCTTCCAATAGTTTCTTCGTTCGAAAAGGTCCTTGCTGCTGCTGCTGCTGCTCTTCTCGCAGTGCGTTGTCATACTTTCGTTTTCTTTTCTTAGCTGATGATATTTATATATATAATACACTATATATATAATTTATTTTTACTAAAGATCTATTTCCTTATTTGAAGAAGTCATATTACTCATATATATTTTAATTATAGTATTCTCTCATAATAATGTTTTCGCACCCTTATTTTATTTTATTTATCTAACTTACCAATAAATTTCACAAATAGATTGCTATATTTTTACAAGTTACAACTAAAGATTTGGTTATATTTCGGATATTTACTAATTCAGTAAGACAGTAACTAATAAGACTAAGATTAGCTGACAAGTGGCAAGAATATCATTATCCTTTAATTTTATGTAAATTATGTTATACTTATGTGCCCCCCGAATCTCTGTAAAACCCCCCCGGAGAAAATTGTCTGAAAGAAACACTGGACTTGAGCAGTAGCTGTAATATTAAATATAAACTTTCGATAAACTAAAAAAATATTCACTTAATACGTACAGTTTTATTTCTTAACCTTTTGAAATTATATTACTATTTTGATTACTTTTGTTAAAGTCTCTAACTATGGATACATCATTTGAAAATTGCTCAACTCTGACATCTCTTTTTTTTATTATAAAATTACCTCCTCCGAGAACCGCCTCTGGAATTTTACATTACCCGAATTCGGCTAACTCCAGCTAAACCTCCTACTCCATTTAAGGTTATTAAATTGTTAATTCTTTATCAAGTATGATGAATATAAATTATTGTTATTTATTTAGTTATTTTTCTTACTTTTTAAGGATTGGAAAAAATATTGAGGTAAAAATATTTTTGCTTTGATGCCACTGGCTAAGCACTGAAGTGCTTTATAAAATACTAAAGTTCTTCTCTCTCTCTCTCTCTCTCTCTCTCTCTCTCTCTCTCTCTCTCTCTCTATATATATATATATATATATATATATATATATATATATATATATATATATATATATATATATATCTTACTAACTAGGCTGCCTTTATATTTATATATATATATATATATATATATATATATATATATATATATATGGGCGCCGTTAGAGCAAAATTTAGGGGGGGCAAATTATATATATATATATATATATATATATATATATATATATATATATATATATACTGTATATATATATATATATATATATATATATAACTGCTATATATATAGTGTATTCAAAGTTATGATAATAAAAATGATAATCATTTACACAGCCCATTATTTATAAATATTTCAAAATTTGAAAAAATTTGATATTCAAAATGAGTATAACTAGTAAGAACTCGTATATTATTAAAAAGTATTTCCGTTTTAGCTTGAAAGTAAGAATTTAGTATTTCTTTTCTCTTGCACAAAATCAGTTATAATATCTTCTATCAATTGATATTTTTGACGTGAAACCTTTCCCCGTGAATGCATAGCCCATTTAATTTTTCGTTGGAAATAGTTGACCTTATTCACGTTTTAACACGTCGTAAGGCCCAAAACGACCTTTCAATTGTATAAGTAGTTGGTGGAAGTGTGCAAAATACTTTGATAGCTTATGCAACTGCTGGGAAAAATGTGCAATGATTTTGTAGTAATGTGCTGTAACTCATTTTCTCATCTATTTGTTCCCTATCTGATTATTTCCAGAAATTAAACCAAGATTCTGCCTCACCAATTTGGTCGTCAATGTAATATTCAGTTATAATAAATTCAATTTTTTTTAAATATTCTGATTTGATTAATTTTTTTATTCTAACTGGGTGCAACTTGCAAAGAAAGGTAGATGTTATATTGTGTTCCGAAAATATGATACTCAGAGATGAAATGAGAGAATCAAAATATGGCATAAATAGTGAAACTTTGAAGCAATCCTCAGTAGAACTTTTTGGTCCTGAGGCTGGATTCCCTTTTTGGATACTGTGCGATGGTAATGAAAATCAGCACAAAATCTTAGATTTTTAAAAATTCCTTTAAAAAGAGACTGCATTATTTTCACTTCTATCGGTTTTTAAAATATTTAAAACTTTTCTTATGTGACAAATGAACCTCATTCAAATTTATTTTTTTAGTTTGAAGAATAATTGATATGGTCTCCAAATATGAACTATATTTCGTCATGATTATTAAACATATGATAAACGTAGGACTTCCTGCTGCTGATGAAAGCTGACATGCTGCAGTTCTTATGGGTTGCGTTACATCTGGAATCTGGATCAGATGAGAGATTTTTTAATGATAATTTTATTTGGCTCTAAAAAATGTTCAAAAATCTTAGTGATTTATTCTTGGCGAACAATCGTGTTTCGCATAGCTACAATGGTATATTTTCTACCTAATTTCTGCGACGTACTTTCACGGAAAATTTTATAAATTGTTTCACAATTCCAACTGGGTTTCGAAATTCTGGAACAGCATTTAGGTCATAAATTACTAAATTTAAACGATGGGAACAACAATGAAAAAATTTGGCTTTGGGGTACTGATCTCTTATTAACTTTTGACCTTTCCAGAAAAAACTTATATGTAATATATATATATATATATATATATATATATAACCTTATAATAGCAATAACCTATCGCTCTTCTTTAACAAGAACCATATATATATATATATGATATATATATATATATATATATATATATATATATATATATATATATATATATATAACCTAAGTCTAACAAGCTTACTCATATTTAAATTGCATATAATAGACAATATAGCTCTTCAGCTTTCAGTTTTTTAAGAGGAGTAAATCCTAGAAATTCTTCACGTACATTGAGATCCTTATCAACGAAACGAAACCAATCGATAGCTGTTCTGTGCGGATATGTCTGGTGTCTTGTCTGCTAAAGGAGAAATATTCACAATTGTTTACATCATTATTCACAATTTGATTGCATATCAACTTTCCAAGTAAATATAAATTCATTCTGAATCGTATGTGATGTGTATTTGACCTTTGCTCCGCTTGATTTCAAATGTTCCACAAGAACATCTCCAGCTTTTATTCTGAATTTAAGCAAATCGGAAAAATTGCCGATCTTCAGTACTACCTCGAATAACGATATCAAAGGTGCCACGAAGTATTAAGACAGAAATTGTAGGTACCAGTTTTTGCCTATTTTTTGAATAAATAAGTCCTCAGCAACATGCGGTTGTTCAGTTGCACTAACACGCTTATTTAAAATTATTCGTTTGAAATTCTTTGCTGCTACTGAGGCATCTTTATGCTTTATGCGTGTACGCATGTCTTTATATTTTCTAAATGGTTTTACGATAAATGAGTCAAATATACCTCTTTTGATAGAAGGTCTAAATAAGGCACACAATCTACAAAACGGTCCTTTCAATATTTTTTAGAATACGCTTGCCAAGAATTGTGAAGATCTAGCCATTCATAAAAGACATCTTTCTCTTCAACATCTTTAAAACTGTACGTAATTGGTGGTTTGTACGGTCTCATTGATAATTCAAACTTTAATCCATCTTTAATATTGGTTCCAATTATGTAATTTCCAATATTCAGGACATTTTCCTCTTGGTACGTTATATTCCAAGTAGCAACACTACTAAATTTAGTGTCATTGGCTTTGGGGATTGACCTCAATGCCACTTTGCCTACTTGGATTACCATCAGCATTACTAGAACTACCACTAAATGAGTTCGTAGTTTGTTCAATCACAAGTGAATTACTGTTATCATCCTATCCCTTTTAATTATAAATTTATCCATATTTCAATATTACTTTGTCAGATAATAATAATATTAATATTTTTACCCACCCCCGCTCCTTCGTTCGTCTTCTCAAGCACACAAGTAGTTACCTCGCTTCCCACGACTATTTGCAAATTTTTATGCCCATCAACAGATCTCAGAATCTCATCGTACAATTCCTATTATGATGTAGAGCAAATAAAAAGCTACTATGCATCTAAAGTCTTAATACCTCTTTTAAAAAAATGCATACAGTTCAGAATTATTTTCAAACGTGTTACGATTTTCGGATTGGGGCAACAACGAAGTATGGATGGGGGTATACATAAGCGACATTACAAGTGCAAGGTGAGGTCAGGGTTGGCATGGCACTCCCTACATTTTCAGCCACAAAGTATCTCAAGATAAAAAAGAAATAGGCTTTTCATATGTTATTTATATATCGTTTAACCTTGTGATCTTAAAAAAATTTCGTTGTGAAAGGTTCATGTGAGGTTGAAAATGTAGAGCCATGGCCTCCCCCTACTTTATAACGGCACTTATGTATATATATATATATGCATATATACATAACAATATATATAATATATAACTAATATATATATATATATATATATGCTGCTGTTATATATCTTTACTATATATATATATATATATACAGTGGTGTATCCAGGATTTTCGGGGGCCTCTTTCTCGAAGTTACGCTTCCCCCATATATATATATATATATATATATATATATATATATATATATATATATATATATATATATATATATATATATATATATATATATATATATATAAATAAAAACATTAACAACACTGCTGCTACTCTGCTGCTATTCTTATATATATGTAAGAATTAATTTAACCTCTGGATTTTATGTTATAAACGGATATGATACTTAAAAATTCTTAGTGTCTAAAAAATTTCGGGGGGGGCTATGGCCCCCTAACGAATATTCTCATTTGTAACCTTATATATATATATATATATATAACTATATATATATATATATATATATATATATATATATATATATACTCATCTTAACTCATCTCTTATACTTATATATATATCTATATATGGTGAAACTTACCAAAGCACCCGCATATCAAAACTACGATAGGTACAAGAAAACTACTAACATATTTGGAATCAGCGTATGAAATTTATATGGAAAATGGAATTTTCTTTTATATCTCAAAAACTACGATAGGTACAAGAAAACTAATAACATATTTGGAATCAGCGTATGAAATTTATATAGAAAAGGGAAACTTTTTTTTTTTTATTTTTTGATTTTTTTTAACTAAAAGAATACCCCCGGGCTAAACTGCAAGAGTCGGGGTCTTGCCGAATCAGGGGGGACTCCCACTCTCTGTCCCACCGTTGGGTCGAGAGCCCTAAAAAAAAAAATAATCCCATTTTCCATACAAATTTCATACGCTGATTCCAAATATGTTATTGCAGTTTTCGAATAACTAAAAAAAAAAAATCAATTTTCCATACAAATTCATACGCTGATATGATATGCTATTAGTTTTTTTTTGAATCTCGTGCTGTCTTTGTGTGTTGTGTCACAATATATATATATATATATATATATATATATATATATTATAGCAACTTAGCATATATATATATATATATATATATATAATATATATATATATATATATATATATATATACTCTTTCTTTCTGCTACCGCATAACCAGCAATAACCCAGCATGTAACTTATACCTTAGTATGCTCTTAACTCA
>JABUQX010127822.1:5000-26129 GCA_015478945.1 Trachelipus rathkii
CATGTCTCCTCAAACCCTCCATCTTCACTCCCTCCTTTGTCAGTGGGTCTGCCAATTGTTTCTTTGCTTCCACCCATCGTAACATCTTTAATCATACCTCTTCCCTTAGAGCTTGTTTTTATGTTATGCAATATCTCTGAAGTCTCATCATTCGCTCACTGTTACTATGTGGAACTGTATTCCGTCCACAGGTCTTTAGAGCTACAGAGTATATCCCAGATGCCAAGTGACGTCCCTTTCCCTATTACTCTCCTCCCACCACAAGCGTTGATGAGGATACCGGCTTCCATCCCTTCGATTAAACCAAGAGTCTCCGCTTCCATCGTAGATCTTGCTTTTCTTTTCTCCATTTTTGATTTCCAAAATATTGGACTACTTTTTCCTAACTCATCTACCAGGCTCACAATATATCCGATTTGGGGACTCCCCGGGTCTTCATCGATCACCTTTCTCATAGATGCGTCCGTATAGACAACAATCCTTAAATTTCCTTTGAGATTCTGAATCCGTATCTCCCAATTTTCATTTTTACTTTTCTCAATAATGCCTATGAGTTTCCTCATATCCTCAGCAGTCCCACTTTTGCAGTATCTGCTCATATGACTCACTGGGTAGGCCAAATCTGGACGAGTGTGTTGGCTTGCCCAGTTCATTTTTCCAATAAGGGATCTATACTTCGTCATTTCCCTTTCTTGTAGTCGAGTGTGTCCTTTGTAGTCTTTCTTGTCAGGTATCTCTATGTTCCTTACATACCCCGTTTGTGATAGGAGGATTCCTTCTTTATCCACCTTTACATCCACTCCAATATAACGGAATTCTCCCTCTTCTTCACCTCCCACTTTCAATCTATGTTTTAATCGATTTATTACTGACCGACAAAACTCTTCTGACCCTCCGTAGCAAAAATCGTCGACATGGGTACACATTATACCTGTGAGTTTCCCTTTTTCTCTCCAGTAGAACATCGTAGGTTCCAGTTTACTCCTGATACCTCCCAAATCCTTTAGGATCGTAACTACACTCTCATACCACGTTCTGGCAGCATCTTTCAACCCGTAAACGGCTTTCCTTACGTTCCTCCTATTATACATCTTTTGCTTCTTCGTCTTCTAAAGGAGGCTACCCACACATCTCCTTTCACATTCCTCTCTCCCTTCGCGAACTAAGCACGTTTTCATATCATCTATTGTATCTTACCACTCCCCAATCCCATCAAAAATACACATGATGGTCCATCAAAACTTCTATAATCTTCACCAAGAACACACGTTGGGCGCCATCAGTCGAAAGCCCTCTTTTTTCTTCCGTCATCCATCTCAAACACCAATCGCCGCTTTCATATTCTTCTTCCCATTTTATCATCTTCATTTGTCCCGTTTCCACTTTCAGATGAGCAGTGGCCTTTTGCCCTCGTATTTCTCTCATCCACAATCATAACCACCGTCCATTTTCTCTCACACTAGTTAATCTCCAACTCTGCTTTTGCTTCTTTCTATTTCTGACCTTCTGGAAAGTTCCGTACCAATCCCTCCATATATCCTCTTCCCTCTCCTATCTCCTCTCTCCGCCCATATTTTCTCTTTCCTGCGGTCTTGTTTTCCTTCAACTCCTCTCTTTATATATTTTTATACTCCTTGAAATCTATCCATTGGGGTCTACCATCTCCAACATCTATGACGTTGAAACATTCATTATATACTTTTTACTGGTGGCTTTTCCAGCTCTACTAACTATTTGAAATACTCTCTTTCTCCATTAATCTTTTTTCTCAACATATATACCTTTTTCTTACGTTTAAACAAGTTTTCTTTTTTCTTGGGAATCCATGGGGAAATCTCTTCGATTTCCTTCTGAATCGTAGATCTTCTTAGCCTTATCAATTTTCCTTCCTTCATAACTTTACCACTACTTGATTTAAGTCTTCTAGTAATTTCTTGTGGCCCCCATTCCCTCCTACATCTATATTCCCTTTTTCGCTGGTATTGTACCCTCCCCTACTTCTTCCTCACTCCTCCCTGTGCGGCGTAATTTCCTAGACTCTTCGTGAATTGTACTCTATTATAATTTCTCTAATTCAGTCTACCTCCGTTTCGTTCACGACCACCTGTGTTTTTTCCCTCATTGCCCGACAACCTCCTGGCAGGTCTCTCTCCATCCTCTCTTCTCTGCTTCTTCTTTCTATAACCTAATATCTCCTCCCTTTCTCCGGCATCGCTCTCATATATGGTGTTCCAACTCACTATTTTGATCAGGAGTGCTCTCTTTCTTATCTTCTCCTCTTCAGATTCTTGTCTCAATGTGTATCTTCTTCTGGCTTTATGACGTGCCCTGTCACACACGTTTCCTCAGCATCGCACATCTCTTAATCCTCCTCCCACTGCTTTCCACACCCTCTTCTTCTTCCTCCTAAATCCTAAGTAGATTGGTACAAACACCAGCGTTCTCTTGCCAATCAACAAGTATGGTTAGCGAGCACAGAACCCCCAATTCTCCGCATCGGCAGCATATATTCGTCGCAAGCGGGACCGATGCCACAATGAAGGATAGCCTCGATATTTGTACTCCCTTCTTCCCTCAATTTTGGCAATTCTATAATCTTTAAGAGCCCTTCTAATTCTTCCACATCAACCGTTGCTAGGACTCCTCTGCTTGCTGTGACTTTTTGTTTTATCCCGAATCTCTCAGTCATTTTCTTCATTTCCTCATTGGAAAGAATTCCATGTCCAACTTGTACAGCTCACATTCTTTTGAGGCTCCCAAATAAACTGATCCTATCTTTCCATAATTTCTTTGTGACTTCTCTTCGGTTTTTTCTGCTTTTTACCCATGCTTCGCTGGCAAACTGGGATTCTGCGCTGTCGATCATTCATACGAATTTTCTTCCTTCCACACTCATCCCCCACATCCATAACAGACTCACACCTCCATTCAGCACTCCTTCCCCAATCACGGCAAGTCAACGATCGGTTCCTGCGCTGGAGTCCTCTTTTAACCGGATGCACACGAATACACAATTTCTTGCATGTCTTCTAGACTTGTCGTATACTTCTTTCTTTTCATCTCCTTTAGGCGTATCTTTTTCCAAACGCGGTCTCGGATCAGTCTCACAATTTTCAATCCCAGGATGTACCAAATTGTCTGTGAAGTTTCCTTAACTGCGTTTCTTCCTGTTATGAGAATCTTCTCTCAATCTTCTTTTGGTGTTTTCTTGGGATACTCAAACGAATTTTTATTGAGTCTTTCTTAGTTGGATCATTAGATGTCCTTTCCTATTCTCCCGACATTTTACTCCTTTTTGTTTCAGAACACCTATGTCTATTTCTTTTCTTCTCATGTCTATTCTCATGTCCATCCGTTCCATCGTCTCCTTTCCCACGAGCCAAGGAATATCTCCCCTTACCACTTCAGTTCTCATGAGAAACTCATATCCACGGATGTTGCATGGTATGTTAATTATCTTACAAACATGATACTCTGTTTCACCAAATACATAGGTTCCTTCCTTCTCCTCCACTGTCTGCAACATTTCCTTTCTTTCTCTCCCAGACAAACTCCCCACTATCCTGCCTAGTCATCTCTCCCCAATAACAGATGTCTTACAACCAGTATCAATCAAGGCCTCAAGATCATCATATGGCCCCGATGTTTTCTCTTCTTTTTCGTAACTGCAATAGACTTCTTTTTTCTCACTTCTTTCTCTCCCTTCATTCTGCCCGATATTTTTGTTCTTAAATCCTTCATTTTGAGGAGTTTCTGTCTTCATCCTCACTCCCTTACCTCTGTGAGGACACTTGAAGGCGAAATGATATTCCGATCTGCAAATCATGCATTTTTTGAACGACCCATCTGGATATGTAGGATTTTTTTCTTTCAAGTTCAACCCTTTTTCTCTTTTTTCTTGATCTTTCTCACCAAACCAGCCACAAGTTTCTTCTTTCTTTTTTTCCTCTCCGATATTCATCTCATATAGAGTAATAAGAGCCATTTTGAAGTCCTTAAAGTTCCAGTCTCCTTTTCCGCAATACGATAAAGTAAGTTGTTTCTGTTCATTAGTAAGGTTTGCTGCTTCAACTACATGACAGCAACGTAAATCTTCCACCAGAAACCCACTGCCGCAGACTAGGCGACATTCTCTCTCCTGTATTTCGTATCGTCCCATAAAATCTCTCATCCCTTCTCCTTTATTTCTTTGTATTTTAAAATACTTGCTTATTTTATCGAACTTATCTTGCGTCCTTTCCCTGCCATATTGTTCATCCAATCGCTTAATTATTGCTTCTTTGCCTCCTACTGCTTGTAGATCTTCCATAGAAATATCCTGCACAAATTTGAATGCCCTTTCTCCTAAACTTAACATGATTTCTACTGCTGGATATTCTATTTTCTTTCCTTCCGCAAGAAACCACAATTCTATGAGTTTTTTCCACATTCCATAGTCTTCTCCTTCGTTTCCTTCCCACCTGGGACATGTTCGTTTTGTGGTTCTTCCTTTTTCCTTTCCTTCCGTTATACGTTCGATCTCCTTTTTCATGGATAACAATGAAGCCTTGAGTTCCTCCATGATTGTGAGTAGAAAGCAGAGTGGCGCAGCTTGATAAATTCCAGATGAATGTCTACTCACCTAAATAGGATGTAGAAACGCGAGGGGTTTAGGGGATTATTCGAAGGTTTACGTTAAAAGAAAATTATTTACACTTAATGTCTATGTCTCTGAAAGAGACCACCCAAGAAGCAACTCTTATAAGGTTGTTGCATGCAACCCCCTGGATCCTACTTGTTTGGTCCCTTGTTATACGCACACACGCAAAGTCTTAAATTTAAACCTTTAATCGCTTTGTTAATAACCCCAAAGAAAGGGCATTCGTTCACTTGTACTTTAAACTTTATAAACCTAAAAAGAAATAATATAACTTTAAATTAAACAACACAAACAGATAAAATAGGGGAAATTAGGGAGTAAGGGGAATACCACTACGAGGTGGTAACTTCAAGTGTTCCTTGGAGTGTTGATTGCCTGGTAGCCGAGTGTAGTTCCGATCTACGGACCTCTGGGTTATTGGCCCAGCACGCTTCCACTCTTCTTCTTCCTCCTCTTCTCCTTTTTCATCCTATAAAATATTAACATATATATATATATATATATATTATATATATATATATATATAATATATATATATATATATATATATATATATATATATATATATATAATATATATATATATAATATATACTATAAATATATATATATTATATATATATATATATATATATATATATATATATATATAATTCTAAATTATAAAAATATTAAACATTTTTTAAAGTAAAAACCAAAAAAAGTACGACCGAACGGATAGAACTCTGGCAATTGTTTACAAATTTCAGCTGATCCGACGGGTTGCATTCGCGTTTTCCGGTGCAACTTCAAATTTCCCTGTTCTCTGATTGGTTTAATGTAATTTTTTTTCAATTCGAAGCGTTTCTGAGTCGATTTTGCAAACTGGCTGCAGTCGGGCTTCTGGAAACGCGGCTAAAAGCTGCGTTTCCAGAAGCCCGAGTGCAACCGTGTGCAAAATCGACTGGGAAACTCTTCGAATTGAAAAAAATTACATTAACCAATCAGAGAACAGGAAATTTGAGTACCTGGAAATGGCCGAGCGCGCTCGTCGGATCAAGCTGGCATTGTAAAACAATACTCTTATGACTTAAATGTATATATTTTTATGAAGTGGATACGAATATATTAGTATCCTTAATATAAAAGTTAACTAAAATATTAAAAAATTGTGGCAAGCCATTTCCGACACATGTTTTGTAAAAGATTTGTTTGTAAACAAAGTATTCTTCCGCGCAGCCCGCCCGTTTATTAATTCCCGAAACCGAGGATTTAAGAACATAAGAACATAAGAAATATAGGGACAGTAAGAAGCCACATGGGCCTATCGAGACTGTCCCAGTCAACCCACTAACCAAACATGCTCTCCTGCAAATCCACAAAGCACCCTAGGGCTTGTCAAATTTCTGTAACCAAAATCCACCAATTTGGCTTAGTAAAAAAAAAATGATACATGTTACCCAAACCATCCACATGCCTTAATAACTAAGTTATGGTCACACATGCAGTAGCTATAACATTACTAACTACTAGAACTAAAAACCAGCCAATTTGGCTTCGTCTAAATATACTATGTGATACCCAACCCATCCATATATCATATATATATAAATTTAACAACGGGCGTCTGACTGTGACGTTTACGTGACGTAGAAGTGCGCAAACGGGCTCTGGAAACGATGCATGTGCGACTGTGTGCCCGCCCGTGCTGCAGTCGGGCTTCTGGAAACGCAGCTTATGGATTATCGTTGAAATAAAAATGCTAAAGATGTATCGATAATCGAAAACACTATCGATAGTTTTGATAATCGATAGTTTTTGTGCATCAGTACACATCAATCGAATTACCAATAAAGCAAGTCACTGTAAGATTAATTCATGGTATTTGTACCGAACAGTGTTATTTGATGTCATAAAATTGAGATCTGGAAATTCTTTATAAGACTGAGTCAGGGTAAACATCATATTCTTAGCATACGTTGATTTGAACGATTTTAATTAATAAAAAAGTTGTAATTGAACTAGGGGCCTAGGCCTAAGAAATATTTGCAACCCAATTAGGTCCACTGATGAAATTATATTATAAAATTGTTGGGTAATTGTGAGCGAAACTCATATCGCATCGATTTTTATGAAATTTACACAAATCACTGAAAATTTTATTACGGATGATAAAATCAAAAAGTGTTGCAAAGGAATATAAGGTGCATTTGAAGGTTCAAATTGCCTGTCGTAATCCTTTGATACTTTTCTCTTCCATTTTACTATAATTTGTTTATTTGAAAGTGAATTTAGTAAACAAATTAGTGTTGTGTATCTAACTACACTACTGTTGTGTATCTATGGTCATTAACAATTGTTATATTAATTTTGTGATAATTTAAATTCGATAGGCTAACATAAGTAATAGATTTACCGTTTTCTGTGTGGAGGTTTATTTGGATTCTTAAATAAATTTTCTGTATTTAAATACAGTCTTTAATAATTGTTACTTTATTTTAGTGATAATCTAAATTAAATTAAGTTTCCCAGTCATAGACTACAGTTAAGCCTACCTTATAATTTTTATGGGAAAGTTCTATATTTGAATCGGTTCATATTTTCTGAAAAAATTTTCTAAGTTCAAAAAAATTTCTAAGTTCAGAAAAGTTAACTTAAGTTTTTTAAGAAAATTCTTTAGTGGCAAGCTTCTGGAATTATGTCAGAAGCTTGCCACTAAAGAATTTTCTTAAAAAAACTTAACTTAACTTACTTTCCTGAACTTAGAAATTTTTTTGAACTTAGAAATTTTTTTCAGAAAATATGAACTGATTCAAATATAGAACAATACCATTTTTATATATCCCTGTCATATAGGCTAAGCTAAATTTAAGCTTGTTTAAATTTTTAACCTGTTATAAAGAGATTAGTTTATTTCTTTTTAGGCTGTAGTGATATTTAAACTGTAGTTGGTAAAATAATAGGTACAGGTTAGTAAGCTAATAATAATTTAAAGTGTGTATGCTCTGTGTGATAACTGTGGAACTGTAAGAGGTGAATATGTGAATAGCTGCCCTGTTTGTGTTTTGAATGCAAAGAATGTATTATTAAGGAAGGAGATTGCAAGACTGAGTGAAAATATGCATGGATTGAAAGAAGAAGTATTTGAGTTGAGAAAGGATCGAAGTGTTAGGAGAAAAGTTAGTAGGGATGTCGAGGCAAGGAGGGAGCAGGATATAGGGGTAGATAGGAATAGTGATTCACCTAGGCAGGAAGATGAGAGGGAAAAGGATAAAGTACGTTGATACATATGAATCTGCAAGATGAATATAGAGTTGTTAGAAACTTAAGAAATAATAATTTAACAGAATGAGGATTCGAAAGTCAGTCAGCCTGTGACCTGCAGTAAAAGGTTCGACTGTCTTCCAGATGGGCGAGGGATCAGAGAGGGCCAATGGTAATGTTGAGTTTTCTAAAGGGAAGACTGATGCATTGCTAATTGGAGACTATGATACGATACCTAGATAGGACTTTTAAAAATAAGAATAAAAAGAAACTATTGAGAGTATGTTATCCTGGTGGGCAAGAGTTTCGTGATTCGTGACTAGGATGATAGAGAGAATTGGAATTCTACAAATGTTTGATTCAGATGTGATTGTGGCATGTGGGTACAATGATATAGGACATAGAAGGTCAGAAGAATTAATACAGATTATAGAGATTGATTTCAGAAGATGAAAGCTATTGGAAGAAGGTGCATGATTTCTGGGATTTTTTTACCTAGGAATAGGTGCAGGTCAGGAAAATGGGAGAGTAGGCCTTTAGGTGTAAATGAAAGGGTTAGGAAATTGTTTTTCAGAAAATATTAGGTTTTTGGATTTGTGGAGAGAATTTCTGGATAAAGATCTTTTTGCAGCAGATGGAGTTCACTTGAGTCGTAAAGGTGTTGGTCTTTTCAGTACAAGTTTGGAGACTTGTTTAGCAAAAAACTAGGTAAAGTTGGGGGTGGTGAGCTAAATCTGGATACAAATAATAGCAATGGTAACTAATAGTGGGGGGATAAATAAAGCTAGTGTTGTTAGTTGTTACAGGTTCAAATAATGATGATAGCAATAAAAATTAACAGCATTTTGAGTAATCCAATGTTCTTCACACAATGCTCATAGCCTTAGAAAAAAAAAGATGAGCTGATTAGTTTATACCATAATGAGAATCCTAGACATATAATTTGCATAACTGGAGGCATGGGTTATGAAGAATTATAATGGAGACTCCTTTCAGGAATATGAAATAGACGGATATTCACTTTATTTATACCAGCGTAGAGGAAAGAAGGGTGGTGGTGTGGCGCTTTGTTAAAAGCAATATTCAATCTGTATTAATGACGGACTTTAAAATTAATCATTATATTGAATCAGTTGTGGGTAGATATCCCCTTAATATACATAAATCATATAGAATAGGGCATTTTATAACCTCCTGGCCAGAATCAAGAATTAGATGCGGAAATTTGTGAAAGAAATTGAGACAGCATGCCAACAGTAAAGAAAAGGTATAGTCATAATGGGTGATTTTTTAATTTTCCTGGCATTCATTGGGAATTCCTTGTCTAATATGGACCAAAGTAGTTCTGCATTCATAAATTGTATACTAGAGTAACTTTTTGGACCCAGATGCCAAGAACCCACAAGATACAATGCACCTATTTTAGGACTTAATATTTAACTAACGTGAAAATATGGTGGGATGAAGGTTAGAGTTGAGGAGATTTTAGGACTTAGTGACCATAATATAAATAGATTTAATATGAATGTGTATCTGGGCCCAAATTGCAAGTTATAAAGGAAAAGATCTTAAGATTTTCAAATGGCGATTTTAACATTTGAGACATGCTTAGTGGAACTGACCTGAGGATAAAGATTTAAAGACAAACTGTCTTTATCAATGTGGAAACTATTTTAAAGTAAATTTTAATGAATATTCAGTCAGAATGTTTTAAAGATAAACCCATTAGGGTGGCGAAGAGAAACCTGTTTGGTGGAATAGAAAGAAAATAAGAGAGAAAATTAATGAAAAGCCTAGATGTTTTAAAATATTCAAGGGTAGTAATAGGGAAGATGATTTAGAAAATTATGGGAAAAATAGAAATGAACTTAACCAAGTCAATAAGAAAGGCAAGAGAGCAGGCAGAAATTAATTTAGCAAGGAATAGTAATAAGAATTTGAAGAAGTTTTTTAGCTTTTTATAAATTAGGAAAAAGTAAGAAAATAGGACAGGGTCCATTAAAATTGATGAAAATTTAGTGAGTTCAGATAAGGAGTTGTTGGTCAACATTTTCAATGCTTATTTTGCTTCAATGTTTACTGAGGAAAGATTAGATAATAGTTCTTGTATGCATGTAACAAATAGACTTACAGAATTTGAATTTGACGTAAAAGATATTAAACATTTATTAAATCATATATCCAATTAAAGCTGCAGGCCCTGATGGTATATATGGTAGAATTCTGAAAGAGGGCAGTACCAGCAGCATTGCAAAGCACTGTATTTGATTTTTAAGAGATCTATAACATTTGGTGAGGTTACCAGATGACTGGAGAACAGCATATGTTGTGCCTATTATAAGAAAGGCAGTAAGGAAGATTTGGGAAATTTATAGTCAGTTAGCCTAACATCTCTGGTTGTAAAGGTTCTGGAACCAAGTTAACTGAAAGGTCATATAGAGAAATATTTAGAAGATAAGGTATTGTATGACTCCCAGCATGATTTCAGAAAGGGTAGGTCATGTCAGACAAACCTTTTAGAATTTATGGTATACATTACTGACTGCATTGACAGAGGAGATCCAGTTATATATATATATATATATATATATATATATATATATATATTTAGACTATTACATATATATTATATATATATATATATATATATATATATATATATGTATTATATTATAGAGATTAAATATATAATATATATATTATATATATATATATATATATATATATATATATATATATATATATATATTTAGACTTTAGCAAAGCTTTTGATAAGGTTCCCCACATAAGACTGATGAAGTTATTACAATGTGGTATAGGTGGAGTGGTACATGGTTGGATTAAAGAGTGGTTGCGAAATAGAAAACAGTGTGTATAACTAAATGGCAATAAATCATCATGGGAAATATTGAAGAGTGGTAGTCCCACAGGGGTTCCAGTGCTGGGGCACTATTGTTCTCATCATCCTGTAAATGATTTAAATATAAGGACTTAAATGGGTTACCAAATTTGCAGATGATAAAGTGGCCACAACAGTTAGGAATAGTGAAGGATGTATAAAGATTCAAAATGATCTTGATAAACTTCTTGGGTGGGCAGATAAGTGGCAAATGAATTTTAATCGTAAAACTATATATATCATGACTAAGCCTAATTGGTGTGTATATAGTAGTTTGGGGTATTGGTGACTGTTTTGCATGTTAGACTAATTGATGGGTTCATTTAGAATCTAGCTTGGTAAGTTACATGCTCATGTGTGATTATGGGGTTGGGTTTATTATTTGTATGGTGGGGGATATAAATCTAAGACAAGCTCATAGGCCCATGTGGCTTTTAAGTTTTAACTGTCAATATTTTCTCATGTTTTCATAAATTTCCTACTTATTATTATTCAGAAAAACTGAAGATATTTTGATAGGTCATTTTTTTTTTTAAAGTTTTTCTTTGGCTAAGGGTAGAACACTGAAATAAAATTTTAAAAATATTTTCTCCCATTTTACAGTTTAAAGTTTTTCAGTTTCATAATTTATTGAAAAATGAATATATCAAGGCCACTTGTTAATCCAATGCTTTGGAGTGGAGGTCCAGTACCTGGTGAATTTTATGAATTTCCTAGAATTTCTGGAAAAGCAGAAAGTGATCCATTAAAACACACATTGTAAGTATGATCTTTATTTTTTAGTTAACTGAAATTTTTTTTATTTTCTTAATTTTTAAATTGGTTTAGAATTTTATAAAGGTAATTAACAGAATTCCTGAAGTTGTAAATAGAGTAATGACTAAATCTAAAATTATATTTGTGTAACAGATTAGAGAGTATGTCGCTTTAGTCATGGTAACTTATTTATTATTAATTGTAAAGTGTACTAATAATGCTAATTAGCTGCAATGCCAACTGGAAATAACTTATATACTCATAATACTCAGTTTTCATATATTTATGTGCTATTTATCAATTTATCAATAATGACCAAAAATAAATTGACATCATAAAACCTCTATTCAAGAGCATAATTATTGCTTTCATTAGGGTTGCAAATCGGAAGAGAATTCTTATAATCTGAATCTTGCAACTTTCAAATGACAGAATTGGTTTTCTACTTTTTCTAAAGTCAAAACCCTTATAATGATAAGCCCATCCTATATGTAGTTTTGACTTTTTGGTGCATATTTGTATAATATATACTGGGTATATATATATATATATATATATATATATATATATATATATATAGAATATATATATATATATATATATATATATATATATATATATATATATATATATATATATATAATATATATACGGTATTATATTATATAATATATATATATATTATATATATATTAATAAAAAATAAATATTAAATTATATATTATATATATATATATATATATATTATATTATATATATATAATATATATAATATTATATATATATATATATATATATATATTATTATGAATATATAATATATATATATATATATATATATATATATAATATATATATATATATTATATAATATATAATATATATATATATATATATATATATATATATATATTTTATATATATTGATGTAAGTACACAAGGTTTGGTGTACGTAGAGATGGTATCAAAGTGAAAAGTATAATTAATGTTGATATGAATAAATATAATATATATATATATTAATATATATATATATATATTTATATATATATTATATATACGTATATATATATATATATATATATTGAAATGCAATATATTATATTAGTAGTACAAGGGTTGGTGTAGGGAGAGATGGTATCAAAGTTAAAAGTATGATTGATGTTGATGAGTAAGTTGATGTTGGTGGGTGAGGACAGTCCGCAGTATGAAATCATATTGATGGTTGGCAACTGGAACCAATATCTAAGTATAAATATTTAGCCTAATGTTGGATGAAAAGGGAGTGCATGATGCAGAGTGTAGTAGGAAATTGTGAGTGGTAGGATGATGGCTGGTGTAATTAAATATTTTGTGAATGCAAAGGGACTAAGTCTTGAGTATGAAATGTGTTGGGTGTGAGAGCAATTGATAAAATGAGAATTGAGCATGTTATGGATCTGTCTGGTGTGAACAAAGACTTGAATGAGAAAATAAATGAGTGTATTAAAATGGTTTTGGTAATGTGGAAAGGATGTATGATAGTTGGTTGGTTAAGCAGGTAAATATAGATGCGGGTTTTGGCAATTGACAGGCTGGGAGACTAAAAAAAAAATGGAGTGAGCCACTTTAGAGTTTATAAAGGAAAGGAATATGAAAATAGCACAAGCCAGAGGATTGATGTATAATAAGAATAAATGGCATGGTTGGGGTCCTGGTCTAGGGGGGGGGGGTAAACCCTGACATTGATGAGATACCAAAGTGGGAGATTGTCTCATTTAAAGTTTTGTAAAACTTTAAGACAGATTTTGCCTGAGACTTTCACACTTAAGGGTATGAGGGGAGGTTGTGGGGAACCAAGCAGCAACTGATATATATATATATATATATATATATATATATATATATATATATATATATATATATACTACTCTCTCTCTCTCTTTCTACTATATATATATATATATATATATAGGAATGATCATGCATCCATGATGTCAATTGGCAGTTCGCTATCTTATTCTGGTGTTCATTTATTCTTGGAAATGTTTTATAATACAGTCTGGAATTTTGTAACCATTTTTGATCCCTGTGATAATACAATCTTATTCATCTTATCAATTCAATTATTGAAAACCCTTATAATATTTATAGATACTATACCAGTTTCTCCTTTCTAGTTCATCTTGTTATGATTTTGTATAATATAATATAAACTTAATGATAAACACTTAGCACAGGGCACAGATGACTAGTAAGACTAGGCTGTGCTAAACAGTATTTTCACAAGTAACATTAGCCTTTACAGCTGTCTCCAGAGGTCAGTCTTTACAGTTCTTTGAATTTTATTAATAACTATAAGATTTGTAGTAATGTACAGATAGTAAACTTAACTCTTATTACAGTTTACTATCTTGTTGCTTGTTGGAAGGCTATTGACATCATTAGTCCCATTTAAGAAACCCCTCTTGGATATATCAGGGTATGTTTCTTAATAGAATAGATATATGGGACTTCATTTAACTGTCAAATATGCAAATGTAAATTATGGTATAAATACCAATAATTGTTTATATTTGACAGGGTTCAGATCTTGGGACTCCTCCTGAATCCTTCTTCTAATTGTGGGCTCATCTTCTAATTTTTTGTGCTGATAATCTTGAGTGGGATTCCTTAGTGAATCTTTCCTCGGTGCTATTTTAAAGTTGGAATTCATCCTGAATCTTTCTTCTTGGAGTTGTTTCGGAGTTGTGGTTCATCTGGATCCTTCTTCCTGCCAATTCTAACGTTGGGATTTGGCCTGATTCCTTCCTCTTTAATAGTACTTCAGCATAGTTGTATTCTCCTGAATCATACTCACCACTTGGAACCATTCCAGTCAATTCAGTTAAGTCATCATTTATTCGCAATTGTTGAGTCTGGATTTCCTAATACTTACCTTAACTTTATACATGAGCAATATTTGGAAGGCGTTCGGTTTCCTCATGATTCTGATCTAGAGCTGTCTGTGCTCATGTACATATTTTACACATTGGAACCTTTAACTTGCTCTCCAAGGTGTATTAACTGATTCTATTTAATCATAATCTTTTATTTATATATTGTTGGGGTAGGACTGTGGTAACATTAACTTTTGTCAGACCTCCCACCATATATTCTGAGCGATTTTAGTAAAGATAACACTTTTTATGGAGTGTCACTATCCTTCATATTGATGTAGTGTGATACTCTTAATCTTCGAGACCTCTATCGGGTTAATCTTTGAGACCTCTATGGGTTAATGTGGCTCAAGGGCTTGAGCTAAATAATTCATCTTCTTTAGGTAAAATCTTGGGTGTATCTTATTTATATCAGGGTTCACCAATCCTCTCAAAGAAGTGTTCAGAGTCAGCAGGCCGACGGGTCCCTGAAGATAACTTCCCTCATATTACGGAATCTAATCTGCTCATTCACCCGGATGGTGTCTAGGTGGTTTGCTGTTCTGACTAGACCTTCAAACCACTATCTTTAGACATCCTAGAGCTGTTTATTGACAGTAATCTCACATGCTTTGACTTCGAGAGCTAAAATTCTTGAACATCATATCTCATAGAAAGGGCGGAGAGGGTACCTCACAAGTCTAATTTTTACTTTGTTGATCTAGCGATGCTTCCTCTCATACTATAAATAAATTAAGTGGCGCCGAACAGGGACTCATTGTTCCTGCGCTTGAGTGCACTAGGATTGTGACTCTCGCTCACATATCATATTTATTTTTGAAAAAATCATGAGGCCTTCTTAATTCTTTTCAAAGAAATCTTCTTCTTTGTACTTACATTGGACAGATCAGGGTTGGAGAATAACCATAATATTTTTTTAAGAAATTACGTTTATTATGAAGGAATTATTAAATTAAAAAGACTTGGAAACAAGTATAGGTGCTGATAGCCAAGAAGCTGTGGACTTTGATCCCTCTCTTGCAGCTTGTGCATTAGATCACGTGTAGAACAACGTCTCAGTGATGATAGTAATAAAAATAATGCTTGGAATGAATGCATGGAATAGATAGTGAAAATAAAGACCCAGGGTGAGAGTTTGCTCAGTATACCATAGCTACCAAACTCCCAATATCTTCAGCTCCTAACTCTGTCAGCCTTTCACTGGGCCCTGGACAGGTGCTTCTTCTTGAAACTCCATAAACAGTTGTTAGTGAAAGGCAATTGGATCAAGTAAGCGATACAGTCGGTAAGGTTGAACACAGGTTCCATGATCAAGTTCAGGGTATTCCACCTAAATTCGATTCCCATCATGTGCATATGCCTAAAAATACCACTTCTTTCCAATGATCATGAGTATAAACCTTCCTTAGTTTCCCAATCTATCAGTCTTTGCTTCTTTTCTATAATCCACCCAGTTATGAAAATTCAGGCTATCTTCATTCATTATAATCTTATTTCTATTAATCTTTATTCCTAAATCTAAATGTATTCCTGATAAATCTTAACCCTGTAATTTTTCTTCCTAAACCTCAGCACACCTAATCCCAGTCTTATGATGGATTCCTCTTTACAATAGGTGCTTACTATTATTAGTCTATCTTTGGAGACTCCCGATGTGGGCAGGCATGAATTCTCTCTATCAATGGGAGGCGGGCTTTTTCAGAAGAAAACCTCAATAGATCCTAGCCTCCCCTTTGAAAACAAATTCCTTCAATCAATATCTGGAGGAATAGATGTTTTAGGCTGATTCTCAGTCGCATTCTAGTTATGAGTCTAAGGGTATTTCCCAACGACTGCCTATGCGTCGTATTCCTGACGATGATGAACCTTCAATGTCTTCAGGACACACATGAAAGGGCTGACCTTTGGAGGAAGCCACATTTGTGCAGCACCTGGCTCAGGTGCTCAAGGCTCTCAGACTTAAGGTTGTGGTTCCTGGAAAGTTTAAATACGGTCGAACAAGATCTCATAGTCTACCTGGCTGATTTTGGGCCTTTGTGAAACCCCAAACACCTATATGCCCACATCACCAATGGATTACGACTGCTTGGCTGACCTTCAGAAGAAAATTTAGACATATACAGAGATCATCAAGAACTAATGATGAATCTGCTTCTGGGATAATGTGTGTTGGAAGCATAATGATGAGAACGAAAAGAAAAGAATACAGAATACAGAAATATCATGCCGCTCACCGATACCCTAACAAGAGCATCAAGTTTGCACTTCGGTTAGAGCGCCTAGCTAGTCAGGCATACCCTGGATATGATATGAGAGATCATGATTCCCTTAGAATAGCTTTTTCTATGTAGTTTTGCCTCCTTATGTGTTGAGATATTAGATCAGTCCAGTATATCAAATAGTGGGCTGGGCCAGTTCTAGTGAGCTCCATGGGAAATACTCAGTGAATTTTTGCGGACTCCACTGGGCAGCAACACTGCTTTCCCAAATTTAATGTCCCAAACAAATCCACTTGAGGTCGACCCATCAACTTATTCCCGACATTAGGAGGGTGGGCTCAAACAAATCTGTTGGTCAGTAATTCCGTCAATGCACTCCCTGGGTGGACTGATGTGTTGCATGAAGGTTGAACAATAAACCTAGTCTTGAGTCAACCTTAAACATGGCTCTTTAGTGTAGCCGCGTGGTACCTCGGAAGAAATAGCAGTGTTGTGTCTTAACTCTTCAGGAATTCTACCACCACAATGTGGCCGTTCAGAACTCAGAATGATCATTAATGCAATCAGAAAGGGTCGTTCAGGATCGGAGATCGGATGAAATATCTTGTGACTTTGCAGAGAAGCGAGGACCTGAAATGCAGAGATACTGCTAAGGTGCCCAGGGTCTAGCGCTACTGCAGAAAAACAGTGTTCAAATGCTGGTGTTCCAGGCTGAGGTCTCTCCTCATCATCTCCCGTAACTAATGGATAGTGTATTCCCTTTGTGAGGATTTACGCGGGGAATGGTTGCTCTCAACGCACCTCGTCCAGTGATCTGAACAAACTCCTCTAGAATACCCTTCAGGTGCGGTAGAAAGTTTATTGGCGATATATTCCCTAGTCCCAGAAAAATTGACAAACCAACTGGCTTCGCTTCCCCAACCTATTTCTGGATGTGAAACCTGTAGCGTGTCTCACTAAGAAAATTCGTTGCAAGGGTTTGCTGAAGCTCGCCCGTAATCAGTTAGCGATGATCCACAGAAGATAGTCAAATCTGTGGAAAAGGACACAGATAATGACTCTGTAAAGAAACTGGATGATCTTTCTCTTAAACATGGTGTACCCTCAGTGATGCATTCTCATAAACCTTATTCATATGCTGGTAAGGTATGGTCGTTGCTGTGTAACTTGTAGGCCCAGTCTCAGACCTTGATCGTCTGTGAAATTGGATGATGGGATGCTCCCATTATGATTGCCTTGTGTAGATAGTGAACAGATAACTTGATAGCTCAGTTCTTCCTTTTCCACAGAGGAGTTTAAGGCTTTTGGCTTCAGAAGACACTCAGGTAAAGAGATATCAGTAGTTTGGAAATAAAGCAGGTGTCCTAATGACATACACATGTAAATATAAATCTGGTTTAATATGGGTTTCATAGCTCTCATCCTTCAGTTTTACGTCCCCAGGAATACATGGTGAATAACCATGATACTTTGATACACTTATATCACTAGGGATGTCTTGTTACCTGATATGTGAAAACAGCGTTCATCTACAGGAAAAAATTAGACTGTGGTGGCGATGTAATATCAACTTGTACTAGGTCAATTTAAGAATTCTCTACTACTTAGGTGAAAACGTGTAGGTCGTCAATACTAATATTAATGAAGTACTAGTGTATTTATCTGATCAAAATAATGATCGTATACTGATCTTTATTTAGAGGATTTAGAAAAATGATAACAATATAGAACAGCAGCAAGTTTCTAAGCCCTACAAAGAGTATTTCTAAACAAATGGTTTTGGAAAATGACATCCTTGTACTACCCGAACTACGATCGAGTCCTGTTATATGCATTTCTTTGGACTTCTAATGCACATAGTTCTAGGGTTTCCATGTATCCTCTGCATATAGGTTGGGAACAGCTTGCGGTTGGGTACCCTAACATTTCTGGCATCTAAGGTCAATCAGGTAATTTCGATGTAGTGCGGGTGCCACCTGTTTGCCAGATGCAGAAAAACTTTTCTTCAAATATAACTCCACCCATGTTGAAATCTTGACCTTCTCCCCACTTGATTTATGTACATAGTTTGATTTAATTTAAAACTTTTAAGAATATTGCATGATATTTTATTGATCGACTATTCTAAATGGGTGTCATGGTTCCCATTGCCGGCAATTAACACTGATAATTATCTAGGCTTACGGAGCTCATTCTTCCTTTCCTTCTAAAGGTTAATGTATATCTTGATGATGGAACTGAATTACTTCAGTGTTCAACAAGTATTACAAAGCTTTAACATTAAACATGTGAGGGGAATATCTCCACTTCATCCCTCGAGTAATGGTGTCTCTTTAATCGAAGTTTAATTCAACTACTGAAATGTTTGGTTCTGGAACAACCCGCTACTTGGGATGAGGAATTGTCTTTTTCCATTATAATAATACCTATCATAGTGCATTAGATATGTCACCTTCTGATTATTTACTACAAAAATATTATAAATTTACCTTTAATATGTGATAGGGCAGTGTCAATTTTAAACCTTTCAATTGATTAAATATTCAAATCTAGTGCTCTGAACTGGGCCAGTACTGCTCATAAGATTTCACTAATCGGTGGGAAGGGCCTTCACTGTTTGTGGGCATTGGACCCGAGCCAGGGTGTCATACTCTCATACAGAAAGCCCACTAATCCCCATTGGAACTCAAAAAGTCCATTTCTCCCTTTAAGAATGGATTGATTCCTGGGTGTTACAAAATACCTGACTAGAATAGAAGTGGTACATTTTTCTCGGGCTGAGGAAGAGTTTGTTAGATCAGGAGGATGAAAATTCTCTAGAATCCATCGATCTTGAGTCTGGACTGATTCAAGCTAATTCTTATAAATTAGAAGAGTCCATCGCTGATCTTATTGTTCACTAGTTGCGATGAATCCCTGGAGGGGGAAGCTGATTTTGAGGGGTTCTTAACTTTTAATCCTATCTCTGTAAGTGAGTATATTCAATTGCCAGATTTAACTCCTGTAATAGAGCCAACTGCTTGGGATCTGGGGGAAAACCTCAATATGAGTATGGAGGAGTTTGTTCCTCAGTTGTCTTCTGAACCCTTACAACTCCCAGTTACCAGCGGTTCTGTTTTTAACCCTCTCTAAACAATTCCTATTTCACTATTCAAACTCTTAGGATTGTGATCAAATTATCATTCTAGTTTACAGGCAGTTCAAGATTCAGTTATAGAGATAGATTTAATAGCTCATCTACCTAGTTCTCTATGGTCATGGTAGTGCCCTGGGAGGGTTAACCATGCTAGAAATACTTACCTGTTTAGGTGTAGTGTGTATTCATAGATACCCCTCTGAATTCATACCCTCATGTATTTCTCCTGCAGGGGTGACAATGATAATGAACACACTTATAGTTTCCTGACATCCCAGTTTGGAAGTCACAAATGGGCATCTGGGTTGAGTCGGATCACTGATCCTTTTTTATGGAAAGACCTAACTATTCTCCCTCAGTCTCTTCTGAGGATCTGGATCTGTCGGAGAGAGTTGTTGTGGGTGATTTGCCGGATGATTGGTCAAACATTTTACTCAGATAGTTCTTCCAGTTCTCAAAGGACTGAATTTTATGGTTTCAGCCCTTAAATGGTGAATTCTTTCAATATACTCCCATTGTTTGAAATGGTTTGCTACCTGCAGACTAATTACTTTTAAAATAGTGGGAGAGGTGTTTAGGCAGATCTGCGTCTCATTGATAATAATGTTTGACTTTGGTCCACATTAGTGAAATGTGGAAATAATTGGATGATCTTTACCAGCTGGAGTGAGATGGTTGGTTACAGTGTGTGAGCTCAGTGGAGTATGTACGTCTGAAGAGAGAAGGACCAGTCAGCTTTATAACCTTATCTGGGGGTTATAAAATGACTGCCAATATCTAATCTACAGTAAATAATACTAATTAAAGTTGGCTTTGCTTCTTTTGTTTAGAAAATGAAACTTCTGTTGTTCGACTGGGACGTAAATTTAAATTACTTGGCTAATCAAACTTATCAGTACATAGTTCTGATAATCTGACATTCCTTATTCTATCTTTCTTATTCGTTCCAATTAATGCTCTCAATATTGTTCTATAACATCTTTAACTATCGGAGCTGTTTTGAATGTCTGCTTTTTAGTGTGCCTGATCGTCAAACACTTTAACTAAGGGTGGCGAAAACCTCTGGTTACTGGATTCATGGTATGTTTGATCTTTGTGTGTCTGGATTCTTCGTGTATGTTTGGCAGACTAAAAATTAAAACTATAAACTAAAAATCAAAAGTGCGTATTATGGAATTCTCGTTATATTTAATAAATACATGGTTCCAGAAATACAGAATAAATAGCTACTGACCACCACACGTTTCAAATAAATCATGCAATTATTGTATTCCATCGATCTATGTGAAAACCGCCTACCTCTACAAACTGATATATGCT
>JABUQX010127823.1:0-18545 GCA_015478945.1 Trachelipus rathkii
AGAGAGATATACTATATATATATATACGTATGTATATTTTTTAAACATTACTATTGCGATTAGTATAAGTATATATAATTATAATATAGTATATATATTATATAGTACCATATATAATAAATAGCAGAATATGTTAATAGATATTATACTATATACATTATACATATAATATATATATATAAAGATATATATATATATATATCCTAATAGCTACATTTACGATTAATATATTACTATATATATACTAATAGATAATAGAATATATATAAATATTATAGCATCAGATTGCAACTTTCATTAATAATAATAAATATATATATAAGTATAATATAATATATATATATATATCATATGATATATATATATATATACTATATAGTAATCAATTTCTATTTAGCATATGATTAATTAAATATATAATTAAATTACAATTTTATAATATATATAAAATTATATATATATTATATATATTATTAGTATAATATAATATATATATATAGATAATATAATATATACTATTATATATATATAATATTAATATATATATAACTCGACAATTGCCTAGAACGTATGTGGTATTGATAAAGCTTATCTTCAGACCATAATGTCCGAATATGAGATTCAAATTATTCTCCTGAATATTATAATTTAAGATAAGTCATTTTGGTAGGTCGACTTTGTGATTTCTTGAAAATAGCAGTTTTGAATAAAAAAACTGCCAGTGCCAAAATACTGATAAGAGATAATCTCTAATCGATATATATATATAATTTATATATATAGTTATATAGTATATCATAATATGTACTTTTTTGAATTATATATAAGATACTTTATGATATATAGCCAGTATATATATTTTTAGTATACGTATCTATATATATAATAGATATATACTATTATATATATACTAGAATATCAAATATCTTTTATATAGTAAGGTATATATATATATATATAAAATACTATATATAATATATATAGTCGATAGTAAGATATATATATATATACATATAATATATACATATATAATATATATATAGTAATATAATATATATACTAATATCGTATATATGAATATATTATATATAATATATATATATAATATTAATATATATAGATATATATATAGTATATATAGTATATATATATAGTAATAATATATACTAAATACGAAATTATATAATATATATATGTATATTGATAATATATATAATATAATCTGATAATATATACTAATTATATAATATATAATATATATATATATATATATATATATATATAACATTCACAATTGCTAGAACGTATTGTATTGATAAAGCTTATTTCAAAATAATGTCCGAATATAGAGATTCCAAAACTTATTCTGAATATTAATTAATGATACATTTTGGGAGGTCGACGTTTTGTGATTTCTTGAAATACAGTTTGGAAATAAAAAACTGCAAGTGCCAAAATACTGATAAGAGCTAATTCTAATCGATATATATATATATATATATATATATATATATATATATATATATATATATAGTATATATATGAAAGGTAAACGGTATACTAGTTTAAATTTATAATTATGATATGATATGATATATTATATATATATATTAATATATATAATAATATCTATAATAAGTTATAATAATAGTATACTATATATATATAATACTACTAATATTATATATATATAGTATATAATATATATATTATATATATATAATATATATATATATATATATCTATATATATACCTATTACTATCATATATATGATATATATATATAATATATAGGTTATAGGTATATATCATAAGTATATGGAAGTATATGAATATATATACTATTATAGTAGTATAGTATATATATAACTATACATACTCACTAACGTATATACTATATAGTATAGTATAGTATATAATAATATATACTATATATATATACACATTGCAGCAATTGCTCAGAACGTTATTGTTTGATAACAGCTTATGGTTTCAAAATAATGTCCGAATATAGAGATTCAAAGATTATTCCTGAATTATTAATGATCAATCAATTTTGTTTGAGGGTCCGACGTTTTGATTTCTTCGAATAATGTTGGAAATAACAAAAGCACTGCAAGTGCCAAAATAGCTGATACGAGGCTAATTCTGAATCGTATATATACTATAGTACTTTAAAGTAAAATTAAAAATATAATATATATATATATGGTATATAAGTATATAAGTACTAATACTAATATATATAATAGTATATGATAGTATATACTATATATACTATATACTTATATATATATATATATACTATAAGTATTATATACAATATTCTATATATTATATCTTAAATATATATTAATATATATATACTATATATTATTTTAATATATATATATATATATATATATATAATATATATATACTAGGTATATATATAATATATATATATATATTACGAATATATATAGCTGCAGTATAATGGTTGAAATGGTAAACGGATCCTAGTTTTGAAATTCTATCTCTTCTCCTCTCTCTCTCGTCTCTCTATATATATATAATTATTATACTATACTATATATATATAGTCTATATATATATATAATATATATATATAGATATATATAGTATAATGTATAGTATTTAATATATAATTCAATAAATATATATAATAGTATATATACTATATATTTATTATATTAGATGTAACAGTATAATATATATATATATATATAGTAATATATAATATATATATAATATATATATATAATTATAGTATATATTATAGCTCTATAATATATATATATATATAAATTATATATATATATATATATTAAACATACTGTATGTAGAAGATTTCTTTTTACATATAAAATGACAGTATAAAAATATTCCGTATAATATTATATACGAACTTAATATTCTTTCATTTATGAATTAGGATAATAATCTGTATCTCCAAAATATTTAAACGAATAAATTATTAAGTAATAATTCTCCTTTTTCTTTACCCTTTAAGAAAGATGGATCACAAAATATCACCCACCATATTTTACATTCCCACATTCTCCAATTACTTACTTCTCACAATTATGCCTTCATTGCGCGACATCTTCATTCCTACACTAAGCAATGATCTCATTCTCGACATTTCTCCCATTCAAGATATCACCGCACAGTGAATTCTAACCTTTCCTTAATTTATATATATATATACTATAATATAGTATAATATAGTATAATATATACTATATATATACTAATATATATTATATAATATATATCAGTATATTAAAAGTAACCGAGAGAGAGAGAGAGAGTATATGTAGTATATGATATACTAATATATCTATATATATAATATATAATTTATATATAGTATACTATATATATTATATTAGTAATAATATATATGAATATATATATATATATAATATAGTATAATCACGATACGTATATATACCTATACTATATTAGTATATAGTATAATACTTATATCTTATAATATATATATATATATCTATATATATGTATATATAAGTATATATTAATAGTATATATATAATATAATAGTATATAGTATATATATAGTATTATATATATCACTATATATAAATATATATTATATAATATATTGATAGTATATATATATGTATATATATATATATACTGATATATAGTATATATAGATATAATATATACTAAGGTATATCAGTTTCCGTTTACCTTCCTTTCATAAACTATCAAAAATTAAATAAATTCATCACCATTTTCTCATACAATTCACGTATGAAATATTTTAAAAAATCTCATCATTCATTGTTTACGGCTTCCAGTAAATTTTGATTGAGACTTCTCAAAATGCACTACTTTTTTAATCCACTCATGTTTTTTGCTTAACAAGACTTCCCATTTTCCGATATACAGAAGAATGGTAATTAGTTATGCTCATTAGCTCTCCAAGGTCATCGGGAATATTCCTTCCATAGATATCATATATACATAATACTAATGTTATATATATGATAATATATAGATATATATAGATATCATATATATATAAAAGTATATATATATCTTTATATTATATATATAATACTAGTATATAAAGATATACTAGTCTGTTTCAGCGAATTCTATTATAATTGCTGGACATTTCCAATAATTGGAAAAAGTGAGCAGAAAAGAAGAACTATGAAGCCAAATTCGTGTAAATATCACATATATACACAAAGTTAGTATATATACGTATTCATCTATATATATATAGTATTATATAATAATATAGTATATAGTATATATATATCATATATATAGTATAAGTATATAGTATATATATAGTATATATATATATAGTATATAGTACTAATATATATGATATATCGCGAATATAGTCTATATATTGCCATACATATCATACGATATATATGATGACCTATAATATATATGATCTACTTACTATATAGTAGTATAGTGTATCATGATAAGTTAGGGTAGGTATCAGGGTGAAGTATATATTGGCTGCATATAGTTAGCTATTAGCTTAACTTATATATGATATATATATATTACCGGGCTTTAATGACGGTACTACGATTGAATGAGGTAATTGTCTATTTAGGCTGTACACATATTTCTTATTGAACAGTACCGTCTCTACATGCCGTATTTGAATACATTATTTGTGAATATCATCAATACTCTGAAACTTGCTTCCTGGCAACTCATAAAAATGGCGAAGAGTCCTCTGAAGTCCCAAAAATCTTTCCTTTAAATCTCCTGACAGTTCGTTTCAGTCATTTGCTTTTTCGAAAGTGGGAAATGCATGCCCTATATCATCATTCATCAGGATGTAAGAATATATTACAGTATATATAGGAAATATATAAAAAAAAAAAGTCATCATATTTTTCATATTATAGTATATACTAGTATATAGTATATAATATAGTATATGATAGTATATATATAATTATGAGTATATATATAAGTAGTATAGTATATATATATATATATAAACTATAAGTATAATAAAAAAAATACCTAATTATTACTTATAATATATCTGATGACGGTAGTTATACATATAATGATATGATATATATTGTAATATATCTATAAATACGAATATCTATCGATATATTATATGTATCAATATAGCTATATATACTATAGATATAAGTCATATATATATATATTTAAGTATTGTATTATATATTACATATTTATATATAGTATAATTATATATAGATATATATGACAATATCATACTACTATCTATAGCCCTATTATATATTAGCCTATATATATATATAATAATATAATATAATATTAATATGAATATATATTAGTGATTTAGAATATATATATATTATAGATATATTATAATATATATATAGTAGTAATATATATAGTTATTGAGCCCCCTATATAGCTATGATATATATATATATATATAATATATATAATATATTATATTATTATATATTATATAGTATATAGTATATATATATATATATATTTAGTAATAGGTAGTTAGGAATACGTACTGTTTCGACGGATATAATATATATAGTATATATAATATATATAGTATAGTATATATAGTAGTGTACTATATATATAGTAGTACTATATATATATAATATAATAATAATAGTAATAGATACTATATAATATTGTAATGAATTTTTTAAGATCAAGATTCTGATTATGGAATGTAGCAAGAACAATGATTTATATAATTAAAAAAATATTGATAACATTTATCTTACAGTTAAAAGTTTTAATAAATAATATTATCATATGAAAATGTGACTCTAGACGTAATAAATTTATATCCCAATAATACTTAAGCTCTTCACTTGTCTTTTCGTCAGACACAAAATCTTGGACGATTTTCCTTGATCAGTCCTATTTTTGCTTCCGACTTTGGACATCAAAGGGAAAATATGTGTTTATGTCGTCTGACTTGGGTTTACTCGAAATTCGTCATTTCTTCTCAAACCATAATATTGTCAGTCGACCAAACACGATTTTAATAAATACAGTTAAGTAAAATACCCATTTTCAGTTGTGCGTATATATACGCTTATATATACTATAGTAATAAGATCTGATATATATATATATATATATAATTATTATATTGATAGTATTATACTGTCACATATACTATATATATTATAGTATCATATGGAATATATTATACGTATACTATATAATATATATAATATATACTATATCAGTATATAATATATAATATTTATATATAACTACTATAGTATTACTAATAATACGTATATATATATATTAAATATCTTCTCTCTATTTCTATTTCGTATTATATTATACCAGTATATAGATACTATCTTATATGTAATACATCACCGTATAGTATATATATCCTGATATTATACTATATATATATATTACTATAATCATAATACTATAGTAATAGGTAATACTATGTATATTATATAAATAAAAATACTATAATATATATATATAGATCATCTATATAGTATACGAGTACGTACTACTATATATATATAATAGTATATATATATAGTATAATTAAATATATATATGAGAGAGAGAGGAGAGGAGAGAGAGAGACGATAGAGCAGAGAGAGAGGAGAGCAGAGAGAGAGAGAGGAGAGAGAGGAGCGATGCAAAGGAGAGAGAAGATAGGAGGGGAGAGGAGCAGAGAGGAGAGAAGAGAGAGAGAGAGGAGATGAGAACGAGAAGAGTAAGCAGAGAGAGAGAGAAGAGAGAGTAGAGAGAGAGAGCGATGCTAGGCAAGATAGAATAAAATATCAGACAAAAACAAAATCTATAAATAAATAACCTGTTTCACAAAGTCAAAAAAATACACTTTTGAAAAAAACGACCACTCAACCTTTCATTTTAATTGAAAGACATCCTACTCAACTACAGATAGATGAGACTATAGGAGTGTATCCTTGGATAACTGATCTCTGAACTTCTCGTGTTTTAATCCGGGCATAGAAAACATAGTTCTTTACAAGTCTTAAAATCTCAGTTCCTTTTTCCAACCACTCGCTACCACAACTCAACCTTCACTGTCCTTAATAGTTGGGTTATTTCTCTATCTTCAAATCTTTCTTCTGAGAACTTCTTGAACCTATCTTTTCATTTTTTTTTTTTTTTTTTTCGTTGCATTCTCTTTTCTTGCAAGGTCTATCAACTGCTTTTGCTTTAATTTTTTTACACGCTTCTCTGACATAACAACAAACTCTCTAATACGTTCTTCGTTCATTCCTTCATTTTATCAATTTTTTTTCTTCTCATCTCACCTAGCCATGTCGGGTTCTAAGTTATTGTGTTCTCTTTCTTGTGTAACTATTTGATACTTTAGAATCCTGATAAATTCAATAATTTCTCCGGACAAAGACTGAGTGTCATTACTTTTTTCCAATTAAACAGGTAACTACAATACGCCTCATTTTAAAGATCCTCTATGAGCATCATTATCCAGTACTTTATAAGATCCCTTTACAATTCACGCAACTGAATTTAATTTGCACCATGTCCTACTTTCCTGCCATTACACAACTTTCTACTAACACTCTGAATATCCGTTCTCCTTTCTTATCTCAACAATATAATTATATTCCTTCTAAATATTTAAACTCAGACCTTGTTCCATATTGCATTGCTTCACACTATCTATCTTATCATTATATTCTTCTACACCTGTGGGACTGTTCTCTACTCACAACCATACTTATTCTTACTTTATTGTTACTTTTACTTTCAAACCTCTTCTTTTATCACACTCCTTGCCAAATCTTCTCACCAATTCTCTCTCAAAACTTCTTCAGTATTCGCTCACAGCATAACTAATATCATCCGCATATAATATGTAAGGCAACCTCTCCACTTATTCATCTCCATTTTCTCTCATCCATTTTCTATACTACGTTTCCTGCCACCTTTTTTTCTCCTACCTTATCTAATTCTTTATAACCCCATCCATATACAATTTGAATAACCAATTGGTTTTGAGTTTTACATAACAACCGAGTAACCTGCTCTATGCCTTTAAACCGCTATTACATACTTAAATCCATAATTCACTTTTTGACACCTATTTTATTTCTTACACAACGTCCTCTAAATCTATTCTTGTCATACTACTTTTGGATTCCTATTTCAGAAAGCTTACGTCACCACAAGCACCATTATATATCACTTAACTACCTGTCCATAGAGCTTTCCCTTATTTCATGATAGCGTTTGTGTCTATGGTTTTTATCTTATTAAAAGGATATAATTTCAATTTATTTCTTCTTTCTCACTCTATCATTTTATCTCACATTTTTTTGTTTTCAATAGTATAAGATTATTTGATTTCACGACATCCTCTTACCACTTCTAAACGCACCTTGTTTTTTCACGGCAGATTTTTTTGGTTGGACGAGGTTGCGGTTCGGAGTAGTCAGGTTCTCGACGAACGGGTCTTTCGATCCTATGAGAATACCTTAGTCGAGTGTATTATCTTTCCTCTACCCTTCAATTGAGTTTTAACTAATTCCCTGTTTCTATATGTTTTTGCCTGATTGATGTTAGCGCTTTATCCTCCCCTTATATTCGTCGCCTATCAATATAGGGTACTTTTTTATTTACTTTTGCTTTCTACCTCCTATATCCTCTGAACATATATCTCTCCATTATAACGCTTTGTTATCATTTTATCTAACTTTCCAATCATATCAATTCTCACTATTCTCTTGTCCTCCGTTTTGATACATTTTTCACAGTAATTTTCATATCTATATAACCTGTAATGTATTTTATATCCATTTCTTCACTTTCTCACTTCTATTCTTCTTCCTTCTTACTATATGACTTCTATCCCAATTAAGTGGGCGTTGTGGGGGTGGGTGTTGGGGGAGTTACTTATTTCCTTCTTGTGCAGCCATCGAACCCACGCACATTGATCTATCACTCTCTTCACTACTGCTAATTTTGGTTTGATGTTGGGTGGTTTCAGAGTGTTTCAAAGTGTTATTTCGATACTCTTCCATCACAGGTTTGCGTCGTGATTCATCAGTTACG
The DNA here is from genome assembly GCA_015478945.1 of Trachelipus rathkii. Lineage (NCBI taxonomy): Eukaryota > Metazoa > Arthropoda > Malacostraca > Isopoda > Trachelipodidae > Trachelipus > Trachelipus rathkii. The sequence goes on from JABUQX010127823.1 coordinate 9,080, forward strand.
AAAAGGCTCGCATTTCGCCTTTCTGTGTGATTCTAAGCAGCGGTTCCCGTGTGATGTTCTCAAGGTGCTGTAACTTTCTTGTCGTGTGCTTGCTTGTGTGCCCATTCCCTTGTTTTTGCGTAGGTGTGCGCCGCAGTGGTTCTCTCCTCCTTAGGTGCGCAAACGTGTTCATTGTCTTACCTCTCTTTGCTTTATTCCTTACGTAGGATTTGGCGATTACTCTTTGTGAGTCTTTCGTGGGTTGGAACATCCAACATTGGCTTTTAGTATATTTAACCACGCTTCTTTTTTTACTTTTAAAACCGCTTGCATCACCCCTTCATTCCACCACTCACTTATTTAACAATTCTTACTGCCGGCGTTTTTTTCTGTGGTGTTTGTTGTGTGGGCCGTGAACAATCGATCCTCATTTGCTCCCAGATTTGTTCGAGTGGTTTCAAGCGTTGCCTCACAAGGGTCAGCTGGATTTATCCTTGCGGGAGCGGTCGTTCTTTTTTTAATACTTAGTTTTCCGTTTTGAATTGGTGGTTTGGACTTTTTTTTTTTGTTCACTTAACTTCTCCTACTCTTAATTCTATTTCTTTTGTGATCTTCGATCGCAATCTATCTCTTTTTATAGTCTTCTTGTTATCCCACAAAACTTTCTTTTAATCTTAATTTTAATCCCAAATTTTCTGTTATTTACAATTATTCGATAATTTCTTATTTCCTAACCTCCTTCTTTTTCACTTGATTTAATAGATTCCGATATTTCACTATGTACTTGCAAACAGGTCTTGGTCCTTTCTTTTTCACGACTAACGTGATCGGATCATAAGAATATATCTTTGTTTTGGAGGGCTGTTTTTTTCTTAATCTATCTTCCTGGGAATATCCGATCTTTCTAACCTACCAATCGTTCTCTAGTATACTTTATGAATTTATTGTTTTGTTTTGTGTTTAAAGGATAAGTAGTTTACTTTTTTGATGTAATCATTTGTTTACAGTATTAACCTGTTTTTTTTTTTTCTGTGCGTCTGGCTTCACGGTTGTTGGAGGTTGAAGGAGTTCAATCTATTGCGCTTTCCTTACTCATTTACCCTCTATTTTTTTTTTCTCTCCTTTTTTCCTGTGACATTTAATTACCTTTGTTATTATCTTCGAGTTCGCCAAAGCCACTCTGTTTATATTTCCAATCTGTGCCCTTTTTTTGATCAACCTATCCAACCATTTGGTCACCCAACACACAATCAATCTGGAAGCTCCTACTCACCCCCATTCTCATTTTCCCAGATTATCCCAGAAAATCCGTACGCTCTTCAATATTACCCTCAGATGGACTAATATTGTCACAACTACACATACCCTTGACCTTCAAACTTAAAAATTTAACCATTAGAATTCTAGTACTACACACACAAAATCTACCATAGCTCTGTGCCACATTTCACTCATCAGAATTGCAACCCTTCTCTTCCCTCTCGTTCCTTTCCACACCAGCACACACGACATTTCACATCACACCACTCATTTTCACCGTTTCCTTTCATCTTTGTTTCAATCACAGCTAGCAAATCAAATTTGCCCTTTCTAAATATATTCATCACCTCTCTCCTCTTCTCTTCAACATTTTTTCCTCTAACATTATATATACTATATATATATAAATATCATATTTATAGATATATATATATATATAATAATATACTATATATATATATATATATATACTATAATTATATCTATATATATATATATATATATATATATATATATATATATATATATATAATCTATATATATACTATATTATATATATATTATATATATATATATATTATATATATATATATATTATATATATATATATATCATATATATATATATAATATATATATATAATATATATATATATATTATATATATTATATATATATATAATATATATATATATATATATATGAGTGAGTATTTATTTACTATGTTACCCCTCGCTCCCCTCCTATAAGAAACGGGCGACCTCGTGATATTTGGCCACCATTGGAGGCTGGGCCCAGAGATCTGTTAAAGAAAGTATCATAGTTGCTTCTAATGTTCGTTAAGTCAGCAGTCTAGTAGGAGAAGTTTTGTCTCATCGTTTAACAGTAGGGGAGGTTGTATTCGAATTTTAAATTTCTATTCTTGAAGGGAGGGACGCTGCCCAGAGCGAAGGTGGGACAGCATTACTCGTGTTTGGCAGTCCAATGTTTGTTTGTATGGGATATTTCTGGTGGACATGGCTGAAACGTGGTGTTGGATATGTGGAAATCGTTCTTTGGGTTAATTATGAATGTGTGTAATAATGGGGGTATCTGGTGGTAGTGGTGGTGGTGGTGGGGGGGTTGAAGCGTCTTGTATATGTTAGTAAGTATAGTGCTAGTGTGACTTTCTTCTTTTTTTTTTTTCTGGGTGCAGGGGGGGTTTTGTAATATTTAATGCAGAGGGGGTTAACTATTGAGAGTCATTTACTATATAATTGACCGCCTGTCATATCTAGATGGGCTTTTATAGGGATGATTTTTGTTTCTTTTAGTAAATGGTGGATAGATGTGGTGGAAAGGCAGCCCTTTATAATTCTTAGCTTTATTTTTTACGGTTTCTAATTTCGGAATGTTAGACTGTGATATCGAGTGCGCCCAGACGGGTGATGCGTAGTTTAAAAAGGGACGGAGGTATTGAATGTATACTATTGTGAGAGTTTTATTTTTCCTGACAAAGTTTGTTCGTTAATGCTTTCAGCGCATTTATGTGTGCCATGTGTGTGTATCCAAAGTCAAGTTTAAGATGATTGGTTTGTTATTGCGAGCCAGTCTATTATTTGATAGGAAAACTGCTGAGTGAATGTTTGATTCTCTTCTGACTGCGGTACGAAATATAATAACAGAATTTTTGAGGTGATGAAGTTATTCTGTGTTATTAGCCACTGTTATATATATGGTTTATATAATTGTTGTAGTTCTCTACATGCTGTATTTGTAGAAAAGTTTTCAGTTGTGATTGCTAGGTCGTCTGCATTGCTATCAATTTTTATGGAAGGGGATGCGAGATGTGGTAGATCATGCATAAATGATTAAAGGGAATTGGTGAGGATGACTCAATGAAGGACTCTGTTATATAATTTGTATGTGCGGAAGGAGTGGAGTCCTTGTAAGACTCTTAGCTCTTGACCAGACAAAATTTGCCTTTTTTTTTTTTTTTTTTTGTCTTTGATGGCTATTATCTGTGTTTATTATTCGTCTATTAAAATAGACTGGACTGTATCAGATGCCTTGTTAATGTCTATTTGCTATCAGGAGAGTGCTAGAAGGGGGAGGAGTTTGGTTAAAACCAGTATGGATGTATTGTGTTAGATCGGTTGGGAGAGTGATAGTGAAGTGTTTTTTTTTTTCAAAATCCATGATTTCGAGTTTGATAAGGGAATGATGGGAGGTATTCTATACAGGATTCATTTTTCCAGTACAGGCCTATACGAGCCTGGGTTGTTACTTCTTATTTGGCTTTAGTATAAGGAATTACAAGTGCGTGTTTCCAGAATTGTTGGGGAGTGTTAGTATCAGGGTTGTGGAGTCGGTTCAAAAATTTTCCGACTCCGACTCCACCCTCTTCAAAATTACCGACTCCGACTCCGGCTCCACTCTTTTGAAAATTACCGACTCTTGAAAATTACCGCCTCCCGACTCCAACCCTCTTCAAAATTCGCCTCCGACTCCGACTCCACCCTTTTCAAATTGCCGCGACTCCGACTCCACTCTCTTTTTAAAACTACCGACTCCCCGCTCCGAACTCCCACAACCCCTGGTTAGTTGCCTTGCTATGTTGATTATTTGAGATTAATATTTATTTTGTTCTGATTCTACCTCTTTTGAGTTTAAGGTTTTTGACAGTGTCAAGTACTTCGAGGGGAGTAATGAGAGTCTTTCTGGTCCGGTATATATAATATATATATATATATAGTATATATATATATATATATTATTATATATTATATATAGATATATATATATATATATATATATATATATATAATAATATATTATATTATATATATAATACTATAAACGCCTTGTGGCGTAGGAAGGTTGACCGTGCCGAGAGGAAGCTGGTTCAATTCTCCGCGTAGCAGTCTGAGTTTTATCTCCTGTGGACAAGAATTAAAACTCCTTCTGCGAACACTTGGAGTCGCTAAGGCCTAGGATACTCACGAAAAATCGATCCCAGGACTCTCACTACGCAAAAAGATCACTCCAATGTTTGACCCACAGAAAGTTATATAATATATACTATATATATATATATATATATATATATATATATATATATATATATATATATATATATATATATATAAATAATATATATATATATATATATATAAATATAATATATTATATATTATAGTATATTATTTATTGATTTATTACACAGAAAGCGTAATTAGGAGACAACGAAATGCCCTCAGAAAGTGAGAGAACGATTAGTCAACAAGGCATCACATTGCTTTTATAGCCTTCAAAAGAATAGACGCCAAAATTGCCTGGCCAATAATTAAATGAATAAACAAAGTTTGAAGCAGCAAATTATCATCAATGTCTTCAAGATCAAATTGTTGAAAAAGACTTTAATTGGTGATATTTTCGTTTATCTGTAAGTTTTAAAAGCCTTACGTATAAAAGGCAAAAAAATAAACAAAATCTTTGTATTGTAATTTTAAATTAACTTTTTTTAACAGATGTTCGATAATCATTATATTTTTAAGAATATTTTGTACATTTCTCCTTTATTTTGTGTATGTATGTATGTATGTACGACTGAGTGAGTGTTTGAGTGACGTCAATTTATGTAATAATAGATGTTGTAATACTCGTAATCTTTAACATATAAAAAGTAAAAATTGTGATATATCTATGTAATCTTTTCTTATTCTACTGAATATATATAGTAAGTAATAATTAATTATTTATATTTGTAACTGATGTGCTATTATTATGTAAATACCTTAAAACTTTGCATTAAGACATTTGTACATAGTCTATGTACCAGTTTTTGTAAATATTAATTCTTGATATTTAAATATCGAACATAGCTTTTGAGTAAATGATTTTGTATATTAAATAGTTTTTTTTTCAATTAACTAGTTACCAATAGTTTTTTTTCTGATTTTTTTTTAACTTTGGAAAAAAAAAGAATATAATAATTTTCGTAATATTATTACGAGGCAGTTTTTTATTAAATTGACATATTCGACTATAGGCTTTAATTTGACGAAATAGTAGATATATAGTCTCAATCCACATGATAGAAGCATCCAAATATATTTCTTTTATATAAGGTATAAAAAAACATATATTTGGATTTTTCAGTTAAGTGGGTGGTCAGATTTATCTATCTATACGATTTTATTGCATTTTTAAAGTTTTATCTTAATTATCAAAAGTAAGGTAATCAAATTAGACTTTGATAATTTTGTTTTTTTTTTATTGCAATTATATTTATTGCCTAACATTGAGCTTTAAATTGTTAAAGGTTGTGGCATTTATTCGATCAGTTAAAATTTCTTACCGCAATTCTCATAAGATTTGGTTGATTAGTCGGCTGAGATGGTTTCATATATTTAGATAAAATATATAAATCCTTTAAGTACTTATTTTGTGTATTTTGTTATTTTAACTTTTTCTCTCTCTCAATTGTTTTCTACAATAAAATGATAGTAACAGTACTTTTGGAGAATATCTTATATATTATAGAATACAAAATGTTCCCTTTGTTTCATAGGGTCCTATAAGGTCCAATGGAACTTTTGATTTTGGTTTCAAACCCAATATATTTCTTTAAAGATGCTCAGTGTCTCATAACAATCAAAAGGGTTTTTAGTTTAAAGAACTATTTGTTAGTGATGTATAAATTCTTTCAAATAAAGTATAATAATTACATGGTTCAAGTAATTCTTTTTTAGTCTTAAAAAATACTGCTAGCAGTAAGTGACAATCAATGGTGTCAGTCGATCCTAGTACGGATTTTCTCTATTATACATTAATAATTTTTGAGAGTGTGTGCTTCTACACATTACTTTTTAGCTAATCATAATATACAGACCTAACGCAATATTTTATTTTTTTTTTTATGTAAAGAAGATTTAAAAAATTTATTAAGAATTAAATTTTAAACTAATGTTGTTCATTTGTTTTCTAGTCAAAAAAAAATAAAAAATATGTTAATAATAATATATTTTTTTTCTTTTCTTTTTTTTCTAATTTTTCAAATTAAATTATATATAACTTTTTGGATGTTTTTTTTTTCAAACTGTGTATAATTCATCCTTTGTTGTAAATTATATTTCGCTGGGTCAGTTCATTTATTCTATTGTAAAAATATTTTCTATTTCTTTCCTGTTCAAGCTCCACCTGAAATATATATGCTCGATTTTCCGGTTACAGCTCTACAGCTTTGTATATAAAACAACCTATTTAGAATACCCATTCTTGATGTTTGTCCCTGGTATTCGATCCACAACCCAGTATCGCCCCTTCCTACTGAAGTCAACATCTGAAGAAACCTTCAAAAAAAATTTATTAAAAAGATTGTAAATTTTGTTTCAAATCTCTTTAAAAAGAAGAGATAAAACATTTTAAAAGATAATTTTTTTCATCCTTTGGGCAAAGAAATATAGTATATAATTTAAGTATCATTAAATACAATATATCATCATAATCTACCTTCCTTCCCCAGATTGAGGGTGAGGTGCGTAACATACACCGGAAAGAGAGTAGTAGTGGAAGAACATAACGTAAGTCGAAAGGAAAGCTACCATCCACTCCAAAACCATTAAGTGAGAGCTTGTCGCAGTCAAAAAAAAAAAGACTGACGTACCCGCACTGTATTAAATCGTCAATGTATGGTTCATCCCTTGGATCAAGCGACCCATAACTATAACTCCTCCACAAAACTCTAGCCATTTCTCCTATAATAAACTATTAATGCACGCCATTTTTCTTCGCTTTTCTGCCGCACTCATTCCTTTTAACATCAGACAATACCTTGTGAATACTTCCACTCAATTCACCTTTTTCTTTGTTCTACGCCCAGTTGGTTTCGAATCCCTGCACACACACACCACTATACTATCCGCTTAGCCACCGAACCATCCTCTCCACATGGCAAAACCATCTCAACACACTTTAGTATTTTTCATTAAACGCCACATTCTTCAACCGACAACCAACTTCCCTAAAACGCCATCGTCCTCATTTTATCAATTCTTCTCACCTAACACACCATTAAGGTTGTCCATCTGAACAGATTGTACCTTAGATCCGTACCTCTTATTCCATACCATAGTTTCACTATTATACATTATAAAACCCTCATACCCTTATACCCTCATATAAAACCCTACGCACTCAAGCTAAGAAGGTCTAATTGCACCAGTAACTTTCCTACTACACTCTGCATCATCCGTTTCCCTTTTCATCCCGGATATATCTTACGTATGTAAATTCAGATATTGTTTCCATTGCTTACCATCCAGCATGCTTCCCACAGCACACATCACCCTCCAACTAACTAACATCACCTTACTCTTATCTTCATTTACTTTCAGACCCCTCCTTTTACACCCTGCCAAACCACTCTTCCCATCATCTCAAACTCTCTTCAGATTCGCCACCCAAAACCAAATCCGAGTGCACAATAACATACACTTCCACTCTATTTTCATTCTCCGTCAGTCTAAACTCCTTCCCCCACCTCTAATTCTTTCATCACAATCCATATACAATAAAATAACGAGCCAAAAGAGGCGTTCAAATCCATGCCTCATTCCACTACTTTAAACCATCCCTTTCCACAATTCCATGAACGCAGTAAACACGCATCACTATCGTTATAAACAACACACTTTTTGTTCCATTGAAAAGCATATCACCATCCACCATATACCGTTAACCACCTGCCAAATGAGCTTCTTCTATTCTACCGTAACACCTGCTTCTCCTAAAACTTAATCCAATTTATTGTGTAATAATTTTGATCTACACATCTCCTTCACTCCCAAAAATCCATATTCTTCTTTCAATCTGTCAGTCCGGACTTGCTCTTTCAAACCAAAATAATAGCATATATCTTCCCTACAACCACACTTAAGTAATTTCCCTATAGCTTTTCAGTTCCCGCTTATCACCTTACCCTTATTCCAAGGTAATTGAAGTTATAATACTGAATCGGTCGGAACTGTACCTTCAAAAAGCGCTTTCGTTAACACAACTTCAATATTTAGGTTAATTCACATATCGCGCTCCATTCTTGAGAATCATTTCACCAGTAATTCCATTTATACCTGCGATTTACTTATTCTTTCAAACTCTCATTCTAAACTAACCACTCTAAACAAAAACCACTTTACACCATCAAACCCACCGTCACATTCAACTATCACATTTTTCATTGTACCCAATGTTATGCAGATTTTCCAAAAATGTTCCCCTCCAATACTCTCTTCACAACGTTCATCTCTTCAGGCCAGGAAAGCTCCAATCCTTTCATTATTCAATGAGTGTCTTCTCTCTCCCCTCGTTCTCTCTCTCATCATCTCCGTCACTCTCTTCTCTCTTCTTCTCTCTCTTCTCTCTTCTCTCTCTCCCTCTCTCTCTCTCTCTTTCTCTCTTCTCTCTCTCTCTCCTCTCTCTCATCTCTCTCTCCTCTATTATCGTCTCTCTCACTCGTCTCTCTCTCCTCTCCTCTCTCGTCGTCTCTCTCTCTCTCTCCTCTCTCTCTCTCTCTCCTTCTCTCCTCTCTCTCCTTCTCTCCCTCTCTCTCTCTCTCTTCTCTGTTCTCTCTCTCTCTCTCATCTCTCTCTCTCTTCTCTCTCTCTCTCTCTCTCTCTCTCTCTTCCTCTCTCTCTCTCCTATCTCTCTCCTCCTCTCTCCTCTCTCTCTCTCTCTCTCTCTCTCTCTCTCTCTCTCTCTCTCTCTCTCTCTCTCTCTCTTCCTCTCTCTCTCTCTCTCTTCTCTCTCTTCTCCCTCTCTCTCGTCTCTCTCTCTCTCGTCCGTCTCTCTCTCTCTCTCTCTCTCTCCTCTCTCCTCTCTCTCTGTTCTCTCTGTTCTCTCCTTTCCTTTCTATTCCCATGTAAGTTCTCATTCATCTCCCTTCCAACTGTTCATTTACCCCGTTTTTTTTCTCCTTTGTACTACCGAAAATGACACCTTCTTCTTCACTCAATCATACCTAAAGTCCAACATCCTTCTTTCCCCAGATTGGGGTGAGGTGCGTCGCATACACCGATATTCAGAAAAAGTAGTAGAAAAACGTGGCCTATGAACCCCAAGTGTGAGCGGAGATACGTGGCTGAGGTATCGGTCCTGACATAGGACGGTCCTTATTTCTACTGACAAGAACTCTTTCATAGGTTTAAGTCACGTATCTTTTTAGCTTTTCGTGGTCGAGTGGTAACACA
>JABUQX010127824.1:0-7500 GCA_015478945.1 Trachelipus rathkii
AAAATCAGATATACAGACGGTAATTTGTGGATCAGAGATTAAGATCTGTTTGGAACCATCAAAAATGATCTACCCGATCATGAATTAAAACATTCTAAGGATAACAAACATGCGCGAATAGCCTTTTAGAGGGAGGCTAAACCTCCGACGGTGTCCAGAGTGTAAGTTCGGCTCTCAGATTTAAAACACGCTAACTTTACGACTAACGTCAATTTGAAAAAATAAAATGCTTGCATAAATGTTGTTTGCAACATTTGCAACCGCATCCGGTGGATTCGGATGTCAGTTCTGGGCTGCAGTTTCGTAGACTATACTACTGAGTACGTATAGTGTGTTTATATTATGCTAGTGTGAGAGGTGTTATATATATATATAGGAAGCTCTTTTATATAATATATTATATATTAATATATATATATTATATATATATATATATATATTATATATTATATATATATACTATATATACAGTATATATTAATATATATATATATATGTATATATATTATATATATATATATATATATATATATATATATATATATATATTATATATTATATTTAAAATTTATAAATATATATATATATAATTTGCATATATATATATATTATATATATTGTTGTATATATATATTATATTATATTATATATTTATATATATATATATTTATATATTATATATAATATATATATTATATATATATATATTATTATAATAATAAAAACAAATTTAAACTAATTAATTTTTATATAAAGTTTAAAAGTTAAAAAGTTAAAAAAAATAAAAAATAAAATGAAATATAAAAAAAAACAAAATATTATGAATATGAAAATTCAGAATATTGGAGGAAGAGGATTGAAATATAGAGATTCCTAATAGAAATACATTGGGTATAATTATGAAAATATAAAATGGTCTATCATTAATATAACAATATAAATAATAATAATAATAATAATAATAATAATAATAATAATAATAATAATAATAATAATAATAATAATAATAATAATAATAATAATAATAATAATAATAATAATAATAAAAGTAATATAATAATGATTAATAATAGAGAAATATTACAACAATAAGACATAATAATAATAATAATATAATATAATAATAATAATAATAATAATAATAATAATAATAATAATATTGAAAACATAACTGTACAAAAAGTAAACAATTAAAATTTTATGAAACAATAATAAAAGTGAAATTAAAATTGATTATTATTATCATCATTATCATCATCATCATTATCATCATCTACCTCCTTGCTCCATATTAAGGGTGAGGCGCGCAACATGCACCGGAGACAGAAAAATAGAAGAATATGGTGTAAGTCGAAAGAAAAGACCTACCCCCCCTACAATCCCCTATATATCTTTCCATATGACCAAACAATCTTCATCATTTTCCTTTATTCTCTCATTTACGCTCTTCTTCGCACCACGCAACTCACTAATACATTAATCCCTAATTTTATCAATAATTCTTTCACCTAGCACTCCCCTAAGATTGTCCATCTGAACAGATTGTACCTTAGATCTATACTTCTTATTCCATACCATAGTTCACTACTATACATTTACACAGATAACAACATACTCTCATGCAAAACCTTAGCGCACTCAAGACTTAGTCTCTTTGTATCTACCAAAGATTTATTATGAACCAGTTACCTATCAACATTTCACATTCCTACTACACTCGGCATCATCCGTTCCCTTTTCATCTAACATATAGCCTAAATATTTAAATCCCGATGCTTATTCCAATTACTCACCATCCAACATGACTTCAAATCGCTGATTCTCCTCACTCACTACCATAACATTACTCTTACCTATATTTACTTTCAAACCTCTCATTTTACACACTCTGCAAACCTCTACCTCCTAACTTCCAAAATCACGCATAAAACCCAATCATGAACGTGCACAGGAGGGCAACTCCCCCTAAACTCTCTTCCATTCTCCATCAGTCTAACACAGTGGTCCCCAACCTTAAAATAACCATGGACCACGAAGTCTTAAAAAACATTGGTTACGGACCAGACTTCAAAGATATATATATATTATTTATATATATTATATATTTTATATATTTATTTATATCTTATTAGTATATATATTATATATATATAGTATATATTATATATTTATAAATATATATATATTATATATATTATTATAATTATATAGGTATAGTTTATATATATATATATATTATAATATATATTATATAATATAATATATATATATATTATATATTATACATATATAGTATATATATAGTATTATATAATATAATTTATAATAGATATAAATATTATATATATATATATATTAATATATATAATATATTATAAATATATATATATATATATTATATATATTATATATATAATATTATATATATATATATATATTATATTTATTATATATATAATATATATATTTATATATATATATATAATATATATATATATATTTTATATTATATATATATTATATATATATATATATATATATATATATTATATATATATTATATATATATATATATATATATTATATATATATATATATAATATATATATATTCTATATACTTATACTTATATCATTTCTCTTATTGAAATTAAACAATGCTGATTTTGTATTCTTTTTCCGTACATTAGCTTTGAAATTCTTGACTAAGACATCTTTGTTTGCTTTTTATCTGTAGCAGAGCAGAGAATCCCTGTTCACATAAAAATCTTGTTTAAAAATGGGCAAGATACCGCAAGGCTCTTCCTCGAATATTTGAATAGGAGATTGCTTTCTTGCACCACAACTCCTCGATATTAATACCTAATTCAAATGAATCTTTGAAGTTACAATCGTTTTGAAGTTCGATAGATTCTTCTTGGATTTCATCAGGAAGGTCTTTGGGACTGACACCGAAAGAATTACGTATTAGTTTTTTAATGACTTCTGTTTTATTTTTGTCATATTCGGGAAAATAGCGAATGAATTCTTGTTTCAAAATTTGAAGGTGATTAAATACATTGCGTTCAACCTCTGATGTAATGCTAGAATAAGTTTGGTTATCAACAAAAGATTTCATTGTTGCAAAGGACAAATAATTCTTTCCTTGTATTTTGTCAGCCCACAGTTCTATTTTGCAAAGAAACAAACGCAGTTTGTCTTCAAACACAAATATGTTTGCCATGCTTTCCAATTTTTCCTTCTCAAAAGCTTGAAACTGCAAATTTAGATTGTTCAAAACTTCAAATGGGTGAATATATCCACGACATAGGCAAGATGCATTTCAAATTTTGGTTCACAAAACTGCTCCACCAAAACGATCAATTTTGATTGTATTAAAAATACCTTAAGTTCTTCTCTTAACTCAAACTTCGGATCAACATATTTCCTTTCGAAAGCCAACGAACTTGTGTGAAAAAGTAGCATTTTCGGCTCCTCGTCCAAGTCGGCGCTCAATTTTTTTTGAAAAGAAGCGTATTTAAGGCACTATTTTAAACAGTGTTTACCAACTTTAAGCCACTTTAATTGTAATGCCAGTGACATTTTTGTATTATGCTGTTCGTCCTGATAGAAAGTTGAAAATCCAATTCTTTAGGGTAGTGGGGATGTTAGATTTTGTTATTTTGTGGATCAGAGAATCGCTTGAGCACCGTCAAAATAAAAACCCAGCAAGGGCTTTCCACTTTAATCATTTTTCACCGTATAATCATAATTTCTTTCATAAGTCTTTCCTTCCTTTGAGTCAGCCTCCAATTTCTGTGGAAGTGAGAGTTTTTCTATTGTTGTGTGTTTGACTAAATATCGAACGAATAAGCAATTGGACAGCCTGAGCAACATCAATGTTTTCGTCAAACTGCAGCGAAGTAGGAGAATTTTTTATTTTCAGGCAGGGTTCCATTTTTGTCCAGTCAAGCCAACCATTTACCCTATCTTTAAATGGAGCTAAATTCTTTAATTTTCAGCCAATTATTGCATACAGGCAAATTGTACCTTTTTTTCGATTCTAAAACGTCATTTTGAGGAATTTTTCTTGTATGTATAGAAATTTCTTTTGTATTTTCATTTTTTTAAAAGCTATGTTTTTGACATTTTGGGCTTCACCCCCACAATTTTTTTTAATCGAAATGACTTCAAACTTGACTTGAATATGGGTCTATTACCTTGGGAATGTGTAAAAAAGTTTTTTTTTTTTTTCAAATTTGTGCTCAGCAATATGGGTCTATTATTACATTGGGAATGTGTAATTTTTTTTTTTTTTTTATTTATTTTTTTATTTATTTTTTTTTTTTTTTTTTTTTTTTTTTTTTAATTTTGGTGCTCATGTTAAATTCTACTTTTTTTTGTTTTTGAAAATGAAAAATTGCGATAATTTTTTTCTGCTCATGCGATTAGGATGAAATTTTCAGAGCATATGTAGTGAGGGGAGATACATAATTTTTATTAGATAATTATCTTTGTAAATGCAGTAGTTTTGGATTTGTCTTCTGGAACAAATTTTTTTTTTGAGTATCAAAAAATATTTTAGTAAAAAAGATGTATTCGCGATATACAAGCCCTAAATTTGGATGTTCATCGGATAAAGTAGAAAAAAATATATCATATATTTCACTTTTTCAAAAAATTTTATTTGGAAAAAGTGCGATTTATATATTTCTTTTTTTTTACTAATCCGATCATATAAATTTTCAGGGCTTTGTAAAGTCGGGCGAGATCATCTTTTTTACTTAGTAATTTTTTTTGTTATACTCAAAAATAATTTTTTAATTTCCAAAAAAATTTTTATTTAAAATTTGTTTTAAGAACAATCCAAAACTACTGCATATCAAAGAATTATCTAAATAAAAACTGTGTTTACCTCCCCGACAACAAATGTTTGAAAATTATCGCAATTTTGTCATTATTAAAACCAAAAAAAAGGTAGATTTTGAATTTCGACATTGTTGAGCACACAATCAAAAAAATCAAAAATTATTTTTATATTTATCTAGGTAATATATTCCCATATATGTATGTTATTAAGTTCGAATTTCATTTCGGAAAAAATTGTGGGGGGCGGGGTGCGCCCAAATGTAAAAACATGTTTTAAAAATGAGAAATCAAAAGAATGTGTCATATAGAGACAGAAAACATCGAATGGATGTTTTAGAGATCGAAAATACTACAGTTGCTTTTTTTGTATAGTCAAAATTGGCTGAAAATTATGATTTGGTCCATTTTAAGATAGGGGTAATGGAGTGCTACTGAACAAATTTGACTGCTTTCACTCAGAATTAATCTTCAACGTCTTGTGACATTTTTTCTAATCGAGATTTCACTGTATTATTCGACAGCGAAATCTCTTGAATTTTCTTTTTAGCGTTTTCACCTAAACTTCTGCCATTGCTTTAAGCAAACAAGTTTTCACTAATATTTCACCAATTGTATGGGATTTCTTTGACTTTGCAATTAATCGTGAAATCTCGAATGATGCCGAAAGCTCCTTTTCTGAGATTTCAAATCTTGTACCACTTTTCCCCGAGTTTCATTTTCTTTAAATTTTTCAATTTCCCTGCACTGCAAAGTATTCTGGTGGATAACAACTCAAATTAGGATGGGCTTTCTTTAAATGACGTCCCATCTTTGTTGGTTTCAATGCATCATTGCCTAAAACTGCAGAGCAGATCACACACTGAGGTCTTGCATTTGTATTGACTTCAATTGCGGTAAACCCGAACTTAATATAATCTGGATTGTATTTTCTTTTACACGCCATTCTTGAAAAAGATGAACCAAAATTTAAAATAAGTTTAAACTATCAGTGCACAGTGATAAAGAATACACTAAACCGGAAGCATTGGCTAAATGTGAATGAATGATGTTGCTCAATAAACAGCGTTTGTGCCACATCCAAGAAACTAGAAAAGTAGCGGGCGAGAATGAAAAATCCTAGCGAATGATTGAAGGGGAGTTTGAAAGCATAAAATACATTATCTTAAACTTTTCGCTGGTGTGTTAACTGATTTTCAAAATATTTAATAATAAAATTACAAATAATAAATAAGTAATTCTGGTATCTAAAATTTAGGGCTTATGATTTATTACTCTTAACAGGTATATATATATATACTTATATATATATATATAATTAATAATATATTATATTATATCTAATATATATATATTATATATATATATATATATTATATATATATAATATATATATATTATTATATATATTAAATATATATTAATTATATATTATCTATATATATTATATTATATATATAATTATATATTATATTATATAATATATATATATATATTATATATATTATATAATTATATATTATATATATATATATATTATAATATATATATACAGTATATATATTATTAGGGATGGATGGCATAGTATAGCCAGATACGATACGGATTCGGCTGGAAGTTAAGCCGGATGGATACCGGCAGTCTGTATATAGACGTCGGGCGGGGTGCTTGTAATAAAAATTAAAAAATTTTTTTTTTTTTTGCTCATTCGCGGGTAGTACTACAAGTTTATTTAGATTATCTTTAATCTGAGAGTTTTTTATATTTTTAAAAATAAATAATGTGTAATAAATGTCCTTAATAGAATTTCACATTTGAAAATGCGGTTTTTTTTAACTTTTGTTATAAAATGAAAGTTATGGAAGATTTTAACGTATATATTTGCATTTTTTCCGGTTTTGTGTGTTGAGCTCACCTGGCAAACGTAATTTTTGTTCAAACAGTGCCGTAAGTGGTTAATGCTGGGCTAAATTTGGCAGATTCACCCCCCCCATAAAATTGATGATGGGTGAATTGGCCACATTGTTATTCTGTTGGAAAAATATCAGCGATGTTAAATGCTCTATATGTTCATTGCTTGTTCCATTACTCGAAGTAAATACTAAGAACTTTTGGCACAATAATATGACAACAATGGTACGATTTTTAATTGCATGGCTCAGCACTACTAGAAAGAAGGACAATTTTTCACAGTAACAAAATGGGCTAAACTCACGAATGAGCGAAAAAGGTTGTGAAAATTGTTTCCCATGCTTTATTAAGATTTAGAGAATTTTAAGCATTTGATGGAAGCTTTTTAGGGAGCTTGAATAGATCAAGATATTAAATTTTAAAAAATCGGCTCTTTTGATTTTACGGTATATTCTTTCAAAATGTTATAATTTTATTTATGATTTTCACTTTGTTTTACGACACTCTTAATTAATGACCGCAACTGCTATTAATCATGATTGGAAACCAGTGATGTTTGCTTTGAAAGATTTCAAGCAACGGCAGATGCACATGTTTCAACTTTTGGAGGTTGCACAGATCTCTGCGTTTTCTGTTAATGAACGAATGAAAATTGTCCTATGTGAGAGTCACTGGGTACAAGGAAATATAAAAGGCTATTAATTCTTTCTTGATGATTTTTTAAACCGTTATACTAATCTTTATA
>JABUQX010127824.1:15000-25000 GCA_015478945.1 Trachelipus rathkii
TAAATTTTGGCCAATACAAAGAATAATTATATAATATAATTAATATATATACTTATAAGAATAGTGGGGATTATGCTCAATGCAATAATACGCTAGAACTGAGAAGTATTATAATAGTTATGTAGACTCACCCTCAATACAGTATTTAGGCAATAACTTTGAGTCACCTAAAGAAAAATGAGAGTAGGTGTGCTTGCTACCAGGGGCTAAATAAGACATTAATTTGCAGTGTCATGAGTGGTCAAAATAATCAGATACTTTTGAGAAGTAATCAAATGGAATAAATTCATATAGGTAAACAATAATGTATATATATATATGCGAAAAGGTGAGGTTAAGTAAACTGAGTTTATATATAAAGGAATTTCGGATCTAGTGAGTGAGACTAATATCTAAAGGAACCTTAGGTAAATGACGGAATTTTACCTCATAGAGTTGGTGTGGGGCCATGAGTGGAATCTCAGCAACTGATGAAGATCAAAGAAGAAATAAAGTAAACTGAGTATTTGATCACAATGTTAATTTAGTGTTGGACCTATGAGCTTATATATCCAAATTTTTAGGTTAGAGATATTTTTAGTGGAACGGAAGATACTACGAGAGAATGTACGCTCAATCTTAGTGCACTAAAAAGGTTGTCACAAGATTTATGAGTAGAGATGGTATCTCGATTTTTTTCAATACCGATCACCACTACCTTGGAATGATGTAAACATATATTCCGGGAAGCTAAATAAGGATTCAGGGGCAAAGGGGAAATATGTTAGTACCGAGTAATAATAAATATGTTACTCGCGAGAGAGTACTAACGCCCGATACTGACATGTAATCATGATTTACCCTCTCTCTATCAACGACACTATGACACATATAGCTATTTGACGGAATTAAAGTAAAATGAGAATTATTAAAATAGGTAAGTAAGGAATAACTTGGATACTTATTTTGACGAATATATATCATAAGAGATATTGGGATATAATTAAGTTTTTTTTTTGTTGACTCCACAAAATTAATATCAGTGCAGTGAATTGTAAATTGAGGGTTTATTCAATTATATTCATCCATACTAAGATTCATTGGTAGAAAGGTATGGTATGTTTGTCATTTATATCACTTATTATTATAATATAGAAACGCTTAATTTATACTCATCTGTTATGAGGTAGATATAAATTAAAACTGTCTCACAGTAAGGTTTAATATACTCTATAATTGAGGTATATAGATTGCCTATAAATATGATAATTAGATAAAATGGGATGATGCTATAAATAGATATAGTGAAACTTTATTTACTCAGAGATTACTCAGAATTCAATGAGAACTTGAATATTTGCATATACTGACATATTAATGAGTTAATTTAATGTTATATCAGTTTTTTAATGGGATATCCTGCAAGGTTTAATACTTATATATATATATAAAAATAATTTGTGTATGTTTTCTCATGATATTGATTGGAGTACTTATTGACTAGTACTTATAATCTATTATAGTAATTGAGTTTTATTATTTCTCTCAAACTTGAGTTAAATATACTTATATGATAATTTAGTATGTATAGTTCAGTATAATGATTGTAAAGAGTGACAATTAAGGCGAGTGTGCACTGAATATTTAATAGCTCTCTTATTTAGATTCGGACTTTGAATACTTATATTTATGGTTTATTAGTAATTTGAATATAACATTTTGTAGTTGCAGGACTACTAGTGATAATAGCCTTGGAGGATGATATATCTACTAAAACAGACTAAGAATCTAGTTTATTAAACTCTCTAAACACTTAGATATATTGATTTAAAGACACATCTCAAACAAACTGATTACAATTAGACGAGCCTTTCGTTTATAATAACCTTCAGTTTTCGAGAAGTCTATCTAAATTCCAGCAATAAATCTCAAGGATAGCAATAAACTTTTTTAAGTAATTTTAATGACTATATATATATAACATAACATTTTTAGTGATAAATCTGATGTTGGAATCTAGTGTCTGTATGATGAAGACGTACTTTTGAGTGGGAGAATGGGAGGAGAAAAGTTTGTACGAAGTAACTAAATCGTCTATTTGAGAGATATGTGGAGAGTAGTCAGGATCTGGCAATAGCACAATATCTACGCAGATGCACATAATATGTATTTTTTAGGAGTTGCAAAACTATTATTAGATAGGAGACTCAAACAAACAAAATCTAGCTCTATATCTTCGCAAGCATAGAGCGCAGTACACAATCGGAGGAAGTGAAGAGAGATATATGAAGAAGAGATATTGCTCTGTAACTAATTTCGGCCCAGATATAAGTATAATGATGCTCTGGAGATGCAAGTGGGATTCCGAGAGCATGTCGAAGTATGCAAATAATGACAAGTAATTATGAAACTTTCACCTTTCTACTAAAAGGAGTCTTGGGAATACTTTATTATCGTAAAGGCAAATGAGCCATAAGAATTCAAGTATAATTATAGTCATCATTTCAAATATTAAACAAAGCCTATAATTTTGCCACGCACTATTTTTACCCTGTGGAGACTGATCCGATGTTTTGTTACTTTTGTATTTCAGACAACAAATTGTGTTATTAGAAAATTTATTTAGTTGTGAGAGAAATACAAGTCTCTAGATATTTTATATAGTGAGTTTTTAAATGTATTAAAAAAAGTTTCCTGCATTTCTTAATTGTTTGTATTAATAATAATAAATAAATCACCATGCTGAGATTATGTCAATTCTTAGGGTACATTGTAGTTATAGAAATAGATAATATTATATAGTACAATATTTTTTAACATAACTAGCTGTAGTAAATGATAAGCTTAAGATATGAACCACCTAGACAGTTATATTTACTATAGCAAGAGTGGAAGGTAGTTGTGGTACTTTTCTTAATATTATATATAATTGATTAGAATATTATATAAAATATGTGATAAGATTAATGATTTACTATATTGATTAAAATTAATTACAGATTGATTAAAATAAGTCTGCAGGTCCTGATGGTATACATCCAAAAGGAGGGTAGTAATAGTATTGCATGTATTATATATATTTAAACTTTAATAGGTCTCTCAATTACTGAGAGGTACCCGAGGATTGGAAAATTGCTTATGTACCAACTTATAAGAAAGATAGCAGAGATGATCTTAGAAATTATAGGCCAGTTAGTTTAACCTCAATAGTGAAAAAAGTTCTAGAAAAAATATTGAGAAGTAGAATAGAAAAACATTTAGATGACAACAAGATTTTGCAAGACACATGGTTTTAGGAAAGATAAATCATGTCAGATGAATCTTTTGGAATTTATGGAGCATATTACTGTGTGCATTAACAAAGGGGAGCTAGTTTATATTTTTTATCTGGATTTTAGCAAAGATTTTGATAACTTACCCCATAAAATGTTGATTTACAAGTTACTTCATATAACTGGATATAGGAATGGTTGAAGAGATAAATAAGTACAGTGTTTTGATGAGTAAGTGCATAATATTGTCATTGAGAGTCATGCAAAATTGAAGCTGGTAGAAAAGTATGCTTGGTACTCACTCACATCGGTGTTGTGTGCTGTTCGGAGAGAGATATTCTTTCTTATTTCTGAGATGTATTATATCCTGAGGTAGTAATTGAGATTGATTCTCGGAGTGAGTAAGTGTAAAGAGAAATGTCAAGTATTTCGAGTGGAGGATTGAACTCTATGAGTCGCGTGGTCATTAGGTATCGAGGTGTTATTCGGACTAGTATATTGAGAGATGGATGTATGGTATAGCAGGGTTCACCATAGATTTAAATAAAACACTTCTAAGAGGTATTTAGAGTGATATAAAGTGCAGATTATATGGTTTGAGGTAATAGTGTAAGTAATTTTTCTATGATGTAGTGTTATTTCTCACATAATAACAATTTAATTATATATTTAAAAAAGGTTGGGGAATTAGGGCTAAAGTCTAATGTGATAAAGAAATAAATAATATTAGGTATGTAAATTATTTATTATTAGTATAATTTGAAAGTGGTACAGAAGTTTAATGTCTAGAATCACTAGGTTTAAGAGACATTTCAGAGAAGGAAAATATAATACTATAATTTAAATTGCATCAGGAAGTTATGATAGTTAAATTATAATATATATCATTAGATATTTATGAAGTTACTAGTGCTACTAAAGGTTGAGTGCTCATATCTATAAATGAGAAAGACATTAATTGTGACTAGGATAGGTCAGTGAGTTCAGAGCAACAAGAATGATATTTATGGAATTTGAAACATAAGTTTATTAATAATAAGATAGGCTTAAAGTATGGTATACTGGATCATACTCCCATACAATACAGAATTTGCGGTGAATTCACTTCTTCACACGCTATGTAATTAATCTCCAGCAGAGATTATTCATAAATTAGTCTTTAATTAACAATAAGCAGTTGAGACTGTGAAGATATTTTAAAAAGTAATGCATTGTGAGCATCTTCTTACACTATTATATATATGATATCACAAGATAGTAAAGCGTGTAATGATAAACACCTTATAGTACGTATTTATAACAAGCTGATTACTAAACCTAGTGCAATAGCCATCTAAGTATTAAGTCATCTAGCAGAAGCTGTATAATTATTCATTAGTCGCTAAATGAGTGGTTTAATTATTTAGTATATTGGATTAATGAGACTATTCATTGTAATATCTGTCTCAATTATTTCTATTACGACACAAGATTTTTTTTATGAGAATATATTATAAAAAGTCGATATAGAGAGTGAAATATTCTCTGTATACACAATATGAACTCAATAGATTTATTTATATATAGGACCATATATAATATTTGCTCGGTTATATGTGATGTACACAAAGGCTTTAGTGAAGTAGAGATAAATAAAGCATAAAATGATTATGGTAGAGATCTAACAGCATATCCTGCAACTATGCTCTACGCTTTTAACTTGTCTATATTTTGTAATTAGCAGATTCATTAGGCATTGATAGACGTCCAAGACCAGTTGATAGTGTGTGACATGATAGAGACCTATATATGGATAATCGACGATAAGATTTAAAATGTAGTAAGACTCATAAAGAACATATCACAAATGAACCTTAAGTAGTGATGTATATTATTTCTGTCATAATTTTTTATTTATATTCCTTTTTTATGCATATGGCGAACAGTTACATATCTACGTAATAGCGTCCTCATGTCAGGAAATTCTAATTAGGTCTTCATCCCTTTCTTTTACTGATATCTTGTCACTATAAATTTCCATGGGAATGGACTTATATAAGTACACTTTATGTTATCATTATACGGACAACAATTCAACTCATTTCATTAGAAACGTTGAACAAGTTCACTCAGCAGATAACTATTGTTCTCTGAATACGTTTGACCTCGAACTAAATATAATAAAATAAAGTGTCTGTGATTTCTTCTACTGTTACCCTCAGCATTTTTACATGTAAATTCTTCAACTTATATATGTGATTTTATCATACTGAACATTGTTTTAGGAAATGTGAATCTTTTGGAATTTATAAAGGATATTGTGTGGACAAAAGGAAGGGCAGTGTACATGTAAAAACTAATTAGCTTCAGATTACGCTTTTCCTGTACAAGAATTACATTACTCCACTGTCAATCTCTAGTTCCATTAGTTTTTCCTAGTAAAATTTCTCTTTCTCAGAAGGACTCACTCCTTTCCAATCTTCCTCATCACTATACGGTAAGAGCTGAATGTATACACTATTGTAGTTTTTCCTGAAGTGGTGTCTGGAATTGTGGTGAAACTAGAGTTAAGGTTTACATGAAAATTATCGAGATAGCGAATAGGGAGGAGTTCAAGAACGGATAGAAGACCTACGTGTAAGCCTCCGCTAAACTTATTTGAAAATGCTCACTGCTTTGATATGACTTCTCTTCACCGGCACTCTTATTACGTGTTTTCACGAGCGGGAGAAAGATAATATTCAGTAGCGTAAAACAAATTTCCAAAAATCATGATGCATATACTTAATTATCCTATCACACCATCAAATGATAAATACATGTCAGTAAGAGCATATAGATAGTTTACCTTGCCTTCTAGGATATGTACAATTAAATGGTGATAAATCACTCATCATTATGTGAGAGAAGATAGAGATTCCATTAGTTTTAATGTCTTAATAATTAAGTCTAATCTTAAATGTTTATAAGTAATTAAAAATTTATACTATTGAACTCTATCGTTTATTACAATACATGTCAGCTTGATGGAATACATGACATAATACAAAAGGAAGATAGCAATAGTATCTAATGTGGCTTATATTTAATAGATCTCTTAATTATTTTATTATTGAGTATTAGCTCAAGTGCATACTGTATAAAAATTATGTATTCGGGTACCAATATTATATAAGAATAAGTATAGACATAGGGAATGATCTTAGAATTAGTAGTAAAATTGGTAGAAAAAATATCAAAGATGAAGTACAAAAATATTAGTCATTTATGAAATTCTGAGAGACAACCTGATATTAGGAACTAAGGTAAAGAATCTCCAAAAAATATTTATAGTTAGCTAATATTTTATCATGAGCCTAAATCACTTACTGCAAATGATAATTATTATGTATCTAGATAATTTTATTATAAGCAAAGCTTTTGATAAGGTAATAAGTTATTGATTTTTTGTACAGAGTTCCTCAGGATTCTTAGTATATTGTAAGTTAAGTTCATTCTATTCCTAATCTATATTAAAGATTTTAATAAGAGAATAAAATATTTAGATTTCTATAAGATTTGCTGATCGAGTGATGAAAACTTAATTGACTAGCCTTTCCTGTTAAAGTAATTAGTGCCAGTTTATAGGAAGATAAGCAAGGATTAGTACTCTTAGAAAACCAAATGGTTTGATACATGATATTAAATAATTTTCTTGTTTAGAATTAGAAAATTGATTAATGAATTTATTAATAATTATTATTCAACTATATAATAAAGTAATATAAAAGTATTTGACAAATATTGATTTATTATTCTTAATAAAAATTTTAATTAATGAAAATACTATTTATAGTAGTAATTATTGGACTCTGAGTCTATGAGATATAAATGAAAAAAGTATATACTCTAATGTAATTTAATTAGAAGTAGTATTAATTTTTAAATGATGTCTAAAGCAGTATTAATTAATAATCCATGAGAATAAAAGTTAGACAAATGGCCTGTAATGAATTTCAAAAATGAAAAACTAGCTGTATGATTGAAATATTATTAATTAAATAATAAGGCATAATACATGAATAATGGCTTGAATAGTAATGGCAATAGTTTGAGCACTCGACTCCACTTTCGGAGGTAGCGAGATCAAATATATTATCAATGTTTTGTAAGAGAGAATTACATATTATAAACTATAAGAATTGTTTTTATATTTTATAGTCTATTAAATGAGATAAGTGCGTATATGATAGGTTGAATATTGCCAATGCTAGAGTAAATCTTATTCACTCACTCACTCACGCAACTAAGACTATCAGAGAGGGTCTAGTCGACTTATCAGACACAGTGCATAATATCGTTGATAGAAATAAAATAGTATTTTTTTACACGTATGTGCTCTGGTTAATTTTTGGATACATGGTATATACCGCTCGACTATTAAAAGTAAAAAACTGTGACATATATTCAGCTCTGTATAAATCATTTTCCTTGAAAGATGGATCGGCATCGATGATCTCTTTCATTGGCCATCAAAGTCTTCAGACCTCACTCACTTAGATATTGATTTGTTGGGATAGATGAACTTGGAAATATACGCAGAAAAGGTAAATACGGGAAATGATATTATCGTCTCAGCATGGATTGATAGTTATGGCTTTAAGATCAATAATTTAATATTTTTTTGTTTATAAAGTATAGTATAACTCATTATTATATTCAGAAGTTTAATTGTGTTTTGAATTTCAAAGACAAATAGATTATTAGTACATTTATAAGTGTATATTTATGAAAATTCATCTTAATAGACTCATATTAATTACTCACTATGAGTTGAGTATATAAATGTACAATATATACTCAATTCTTTACGAAGCGTATTTGAACTTATGCTGTAGTCTTTATACTACTCTATCTTACCTAGTAATAAATTATATTTTACTTAGATTAATCGAAATTGATTATTCGAGCCATCAAATATATTTACCATTCCACATGTTGACAGTTAGAAAAAGATTTGGGTGTAATTATCTTTACATGATATAAAATATTTTAAAAATCTTATCTGTATAAGTAATTATTAGGCAATTTTGAAAGATATATTTTAGACTGGTTAAACATATATCAATCAATTATGATAGTACTAACATGGTTTTAATTACTTTACTAATAATTTTCTTATGTTTTATTAGACCATTAGTATTAAGAATTTACTGTTACTATCTTACTGACAATCTTGAGATGGCTGGCCCTTCATCCATCTCACATAATAAAATTTTATTTTTAAGGTTAATATAGATTTTACATAATCTGCAACTCTATACACCATTATCTAGTATAGTTCTATGATCAATAAAGCATTAAGGATATATTATTTTATGTTATTATAAAGTATTCATAAGTATGAAAATAATAATTAAATAATAATCAATCATATCAAGTATAATAATTTTATTCTGAAGATCTTCCTACCTTTTCCACCAATTTTTTCACTCTCATTATTCCACTCTCATAACACTATATATAATATATATATATTTTATTATTACATATAATTTTTATATAAGTTACCTAAATAATAATTAGGTATGCAATATCCCTTACCTATCTGAAAATGGGTTTACTATACTAATTGCTAATACATCATGTGTCTTATTGAATGACCAAATACACATTATTACATTATTCTTAAATTATTCATCATTGTTATTATAATAATTACCAGTCTAGTGAGTGTTATGATACATTTATATCTCTAGGACTTAGGCGTGATCTGTGCCGGATGCTTCACTGTCTTCGAATAGTAGTTGATAATATAATTGTTATAATAATAGATGAATTCAATTTGAACATGTTAAGTTATTAAGATAAAACTTAGACTACTACGGTTAGGAATAATTAATAATTATAAGTAATTGATTAACTTTCCCCTCCCGAGATACACCAATATAAATATTTTATATATTCTCTATCAATTTTACTCTAAACAAAGTATATAATTTTCATATTAGGGCAAATAAATCAATCTAAATTTCCTCTATATATTCAATTATGTGAGATATTCTACTCTAGTTTCTGGGCGCAGCACCTAGTTGCTTCTACTGAGAGCCGAACGCGAAATACCACACATGATTACAATTATCGGAAGATAATTCAGTCACGTTAATTAACAATAGCTATAAATGTGTTGCAAGCATCACACACTCAACTAGTACTGAAAGTCTTGCGGAAGCATCTTCCTTACTCTCAGAATGAGTACATGAAAAACGCTATTTCGGTATGTGTTATTTTTACATGCTAACAATATAATATTTTATATATAGTTTCACATTAGACTCATATACTATAGAATTATTTTTATATAACACAGATATTGATGGTGACGTAGTATCTAGGACCTTCTAATCAGGTTATGTCTGCAGTTATGTTAGCTGTATATTAGCTATGAGGTTTTTTATGGCAATAACTACTAATGTGACTTAATTCTTAGATTCATATAGCACTAACGTACTCCTTTCTAAAAATAATTTAATTACAACATATATATAATTATAATATATCAATATAATAATTAAATATAATATAATTAATTAAATAATTATAATTAATAATTACTAATCTAACAATTATACAATCATTAATCACTAAATATAATTAATAATTAATATAATAATATTAAATTAAATAATAATTATAAAAGAAAGACAGATATAATAATAATAATTTTATAAATTAATATAATTAATATTAAATAATAATTATAATAATAATATATATATAATTAATAATAA
>JABUQX010127824.1:30000-40775 GCA_015478945.1 Trachelipus rathkii
TAGTTAAGCTTAGAATACTTATTATCTACTTATAAAATAAAATATGTTAAGAGGTATATTAAGGCACATATTGCTCTATAAAAGTAAATATCATATTCTTATGAGTTTGCTTTATGTATGATAGACAACCTTAGGCTGGCCGACCGAGCTTAAGGTAGAGACTTGAGAATGTAACCTTCCATAATAGTTCCACGTATAAGTAGGAACCGGTCATAGGGTAAAAGCGAAGATTTTAACGCATAATTTATAATGCTCAATGCGAAAAGTTCAACGATGAGAAAGTCCTCATGTAATGAGGGGTGCCTAGATAAATGATTTTAAATTACACTAGAGTACCTGTACCAAGCTAAAGTGATCGTGAAGTATTAGCCTATATGAGCAGTAGTGTATATAATTTATGGTCGTGAAGTGGAGAACTATTTGTAGATTAATTATATAATACGAGCTCAGTGCATGTCTACTTTTTGCAATAAATACGTTGCAAATAACCAGTTTGGATATAGACTGTTTTATTATGGCCGTATCCTACATTTATTAGAATTTTAGAGAGTGGCAGGGTTATCTTTTTGTAGCAATATAAATTAACGGTCAATATAACATATTTATCGGTAGATAGACTGTTTATTTGCAGTATCCAACCCTAATGTAGTGAGTCACATGCTCACACTCTTACATTAAGCAGCGCAAAGAAAAAAGGCCAATAGAGAGATAATAGTGATATCACATGAGTAGGTCTTATAGTAGCTAAGAAATATGCTAATAGTATTTTATATATTGTAATATACTTTACTTATGTATATCAGGGAGTAAAAAAATAAAAATATCACGATATAACATGCGTGCAATTACTCATTCTCACTCACTCTCTTCAGTCTCTCTCTCTCTCTCTCTTGTCTTGTCCTATTCTCCTGATACCTCTCTCTTCTCTCGTCAAAGAACTAGAACCCAAATTTATCATATATATATATAAAAATATTTAGTCCGAATACCGATATACTATATAGAATATTAACCTATAGTATACAAGTTACGCATTATCACTCTAGATTTTATACAATACCGATATTATATACCACTACCTAGAATATAACTTAAATTATAACCTATATATATATATATATATGAAATTTTTGAAGGCTGTATTTGATTCAACAGTTGGCCATATAGTAATATCATTTTATCCCCAATAAATATTGGCTACTAAATAAAATATATATATAGTATATTAATATATCATATATATATATATTATATATATAATATATATATATTAATATTATATATATATATATATATTATCCATCGGGATACTGCTATACGGGGAGGGGCAAGTAGGGGGTACCGTTGCCCCCCCTGGAATTATCAATAGCTTTATTTTGCTCTCTACGGAAAAAGTATATTAAGCTTTATTTGTGAGGCTTTGTTAGAATAAAAAATATTATATATATATATATAATTATATATATATTAATACTTATATATAAAGTTAAATATAATTATATATATAATTATATATATATATATCATAATATATATATATATATATATATATATTAATAATATATATAATATATATAATATATATATATATTTAATAATATATATTATAATATATTTATAATTATATATATTAATATATATTTCAAGCAACTTTCGCTCTAAAAGCAAAATTTATTGTCAAATACACTTTGACACATATATAGCTCACTAGTACAGCCCTAATACCCTATATATCTCTAGACCTCCTCCTACTCTGCCCTCCCCTTATTCCACTGTGCTATGTAAACTCATTAAAATGTATTTCCGACTTATGAAACTTATGACAACTGATAAATATTTGCCATAAAAAGATTAGCTCTTTTTTAGGGCAACAATTTAACATTCTCTTTGTTTTTTAATAATGGGAGGAATCAATATTATATGTGAATTTTGGGGCCTCCATATATTTAATACCCTCACTACACCTCTATAAAAAATTGATAGACATATATAAATTCATAACCATTTTTATGACCGCGACGATTTTGAATGAGGAGAGATTAGCAAGAACTCTGTCAGTTATTTGTCACTGACATTCGGCTATGATATCATTTATTTACTCTAGGTGTATTTTTCTGTGTCTGCTATGAATTCACAATTGTTGATCTCCTTACGAGAGTTTTCATGTTTTTTGAGGATTCAGAATATACACATACAATTGTATCTAAGACACTCTCTTTTCTGTTATAAATCATATACAATTTTTTCGAGATATATATTGTCTTCAAAACCTATTGTAAATATTACTGACTCTATAAGCATATTATGGAGGCTCTATGCTTTATCCGTGTTAATCACAAAATGACAATGTAACGTTTTTTGTATCTCGTTATAGGGATAAAATTCTGTTATGCTCAGATTCACAACAAATAAAAAGAAAAAAAATTATATATAAGGATTTTGAATGAATACGTACAATTGGAGAGTGAACTTTAGATGTATGGTTTGGTATTATTGTCCAAAATATCCAGAAAAACACTAATACAGATCACTCTTTGTTGCAGTTTGTAGGGAGATAAATAGGTGAAGTAGACCTCTCTATCCATTAGGATATAAATTCTATTCAAGATTTTTGAAAGTTGAAATAATGATGGTCGACTACTTCGAAGAACACTTCATTCACACAGAAAAACATTTACGTATTATAATTGGGGAAATTGTAGAGTTATCCATAGCAATCATCTAATCGAACATACGCACACGCAAACCGCGAGGTGGAGCTAAGGAAGAGAAAGCAGAGGAGACAATATATCCTGTTGCTCAATATCAGTTGATAGCCGCTATTCTAGAGGTCAAAAAAAGCTGCGAATTGTCACTATTTTATAAAGCTTAGGTGTTGAGAGGTGCCTAGAAAAAGTAAAGTTTCGTTACAGCTTCAACTGAGTAAAATCAAGTTCCTCTTCCTAAAAAAAATCACCATTGAAAATTCTGACAATTTCCAACCTTTCTGAAAAGAAGATACTGATAAATAATATATTATATCGTACTAGAGGCAAACAACCGATCTTAGAATATAAGATGTTTCTAATTTATTATCTAATTGATTATCATAATTAAAATATGTAAATATGTGTATATATTATCTTTCTATTAATTTTTATTGTTTGAATTTTATTTTATATGCCATTTAAAAGCAAACAGCAAAGAAGATTTATATTATTATTTAGAAAAGTGGAAATTCGATCTATGTAGATAAATATCTATTTATTTACATAATACTTCGTAATAATTTGTAAATTCTACTATTTATAAATCACTATAGTGTTATTATCAAAATGTCTCTGTGTCTATATATTATAATCCATACTAACTTCGACAAAGATCCTCTCAGGGGTCACATTATTTGCACTCTCGCATTTTCTATAACTATTTATTACATATTAAATAGCGATATATATCATTATTAATTTCTCACATAATTAATTATAAATTAATTAATATTAATATAATTAAAATATATAATCATATATTATATATATATATATATATTATATATTATTATATATAATATATATATATATATATAATATATATATGTTATATATTATATTAATTATAATATTTTTCATATTATATTATTAATAATTTTTATTTGTTTATATACTGTAATATTAAAATTTGTTGAAATGTTATAAAGTAGAAATATAATAAAATATTTTATTAATATATACACATTGAGACACATTTGTTATAAAGTGAACTCGTACCTTATATGATATATTAATAAATTGACTTATATGACTTGAGACACCAATCACTGACACATTCGATATATTGATAGGGTAACTGGTTTCATAATTTTAATGTTATGTCACATTGTCAAGTGCTTAATGACCGTCCGAGTACTTGTCGGCTCAATCACTGTTTTAATTATATGAATAATTGATAAGCTTCGGCATCTGCTAGTAGAACCAACTGTGAAATCGTTGTTTGGAATATTGGAAATTACATAAAGCGGAAATGGGGATCTTGACAGTTTTAAAAATTGAATGAACGATTATGAAATAAATCTTAAATGTTAATAATAAGGATGTCATCTAGGAATATCAATTTATTTCATATATAAGCAACATCAGTCATAAGTCTATATATATACTGAGTATTGGCTAAATACAATACAATTCGTTGTTAGTATAATTAATAAAAATAATTAAAAGGACCTCTATCCTGATATAAATTAGCGTTGGTACTAATCAATTAACAATTCGTTTTTAGTACTATATTAAATAAAATATTAAAGGACCTCTTTCAACTTTTATTCATAAATGCGTGGACAATTTATAGTGGCGCGGTATTAGCGTACAAAAGAGGGATTTTCTTGGTAGTTCTGGTGTTTCTAGAACTTAACTTATAATCTCGTGTAACAAAATAATTTAGAGTATTTTCACTCCGCATCGCTCAAGAAAGGATTAGTCGTGTATTTCAGAGTATGAGAGACATAGTCGACGTGGAGTTTGGTCAAGGAGTATGAAGAGTTATTCTGAGAGAACAATCTCTCTGTGTTACTAAAAAACAGATGTTTTGTAATGGTTTTGAGAGCGCTAGACTATATCCAAACTAAATTGCATGACACTCACACTTAATTATACGAATAAAATATATTGTTGAGCCTAATATTATTTATAATATTGATACTTCTGTGGTAACACCATAGATTTAGACTGTTCGAGAGCTCAAAGTTATAACTTGCAAGGAATATCGAGGTAATTTTATCGGATAATTTGTCAAAATTATCTAGAAGTTTGAAGCTGGTGATCGTTGTGCTTACATGAGCATTATTTACAATCAAGTATAGAATTAAATTACAAAAATTAACACATCCAATTATGGTCTAGATATAGAGCTCATATCCATATTAGCGGGAAATACTATAATAGTTTTGTGGGATATAGGTTGGTTGAGAAGTTTTGTAGATCTTAAAGCAGTATACTATTATTATTTTTACAACTTTTATGCAGGTAATGAATAATATACAGCTAAGCATTTACTGAGGGTTGAGGAGGAGTTATGTTACAATTGTCAGTACCGTTATTCGTATGATCAGGTAGTTGAAAGTTTAGAGAAGATTTTAAGGATTTTATCATCCGTTTAGTAAAAATTAAAAGCTGAAGATTAGCTAGCAAGTCAATTTTAGTTTGACTAGACCAAGAGCCACGCTTCTACAAAAATTATCAAATATTGTAGAGCGCGTGAATTGTAATTTCCTGTATGACTCGCTCAATCCAATGCCTAGAGATTAATAGACAAATTGGACGATCATGAAGAAGAATCAAGAAATGAAAATAAATTTCTAATTAAAAAACTCATGCACTAAGATTGTCCAAATATTTTTTAATTGCACCAAGCTCCGTGACAGTCTAAATTTACTAATGTCTTTTAACTATTATATGTTATAGCTACTTAAAATTTAGAACCTCTATCCACCTGTTTTCCCTCACAATATTTTGGTTAAAATATTTGTTGGCGCTACAAGACTAATTTACACGCTCACGAGTATATTATATTCTTCTGATATTAGAATATTTCGCAAATTGTACTGATAGAAGAAAGCAGCAGTAGAAATATGAGAGTTAACTTTAAAACTCAAAATATTGTTCGAAACATGTTATTGGTCCACTTAATAGTACTATAACATACATCGAAAAATATATGTTATGAAAAATGATTTATCATGTGGTTCACAACAATTGTTATTAACTCAGTTGTTTTGTGTAACTCTAGTTCATACTTAGAATTGCTAGAAGTGTACAAACTACATAGGCGAAGACCCAATCAGGGAAAGCTATGAAGGAAGAGCACGTTCTACAATTTGTTACGTTAGCAAACTGGAACTCAACACTGAAGCTTATTAACAACAACTTTTGAAATTCTGAACAATTTTTTTACCTTTTTTTACCTTAAATATACAACTTATATTTGTAGCTTAAGTCTACTTACAAATAGAACAATGATAATTGTTCTCTCTTCTATTTTATGAGATGCCATATACTACTCGCCAATGAGACTTGGTTTCATACATAGAGAATATATCTTTATCAATACTAGTTAAGACGTGTCACCAGTACACGATCTTGCACAGAGGAGTTACATTAGCACCATTCCACAATCCATTCGTAGGATTGAATAACAACATCGTACTCCTCTTCCTACTCTTATACATAGGAACACATTTATTAGGCTCTGGCGTTTACATCGCGCACTCTTACACGCACTCTTTCCTCTTCTCCTATAGTAAATGACTATCTCTCTAATGCCATGGATGATTATTGTCGTCTCAAACAAATACAAAACGCAATCACCCTAACTTATTACCACTAGTAGTCTCTCCCGTCAGGGAGAGGCACGTACACGTTTCTCCGGGTTTCTCTGAAATTACTTCATTCACCGCTCATAGATCCATTCTACGTTATCTTCCGTGCTCAGGACATCTACTTCTAGACTCTATTACGGCACGCACTGACACAACTCTCAGAAGGTAAAATCCAATATCGCTTATTCCTGCTGTAAGCTTTTTGGGCACATTCGAGCTTGGAACAGAGAAGTATATTAAAGATTAAATACCACTCATCGTGAGATGGAAATGAACACACAGAAAAATAGTATCCATATCACATCGAATACCGAGACACAATTATTGAGTACTTTGTAGGATTGAAGAGACACAGACATGCCATGCTGCCTTTTCACACCTACTCGGATGACAATCTTCTCAATGCGGGAACCATAATGGCTTTATTATGCTAAAACGAGAAAAATGCTCTATCGAAGGGAACAAATATCCGATGAACTAGCATGTATCTCCTTCTAAATATACATTTACTCGGACCTCTATTATTCGACTTAGTATTGTTATTCATTATCTATAGACCATTATAAAATATTCTTCTCTGCTTTCTAACGGAGAACTATTCACACCATCGAATCATTTTGCATATATGGAAAGATCATTATCAGCTACATTTTAAAGAAGTTAAGTTAAAAACTTGCTAAGTGTACAACCATTTTCTATGAAGATCGTATATAAATTTGGATTATTAGTTTAGTATTCATATGTTATTTAACAGAGAAAAAGTTATTATTTGTATAATAAAAAACTCACACAATCATAATTGAATTGAATGTTAATAACTAGAATTTGGAAAGGAGAAGAAGAATTATATTTTATTATTCATATTTTCACTATTATAAATATATTAATAATATAATACTCTGAATAAAAAACTATATTAAATATTAGCTATTTATAAATTTAAAAGCTATGCCATTACAATCACTCAATAATCTACAAATATAAACATTTTGACAACTTTTTATATATCATTTTACTTGTGATTAAAGTAATTAAAAAAGGTCATAATCATGATTACACAGTCTTTCAAAATTTTAATATTTCTTGACTGGCTTAGAGTGATATTAAGCATTATCATTATATAACATGACGTTATTAATTATCTAATAATAATTAAATATTTATGGATGAGCTAACTTTAGAAGCTTTTTTAGGTGGGTAAACCACTGCGACTCTCCGAAGAACAAAAGAAAATCGCAAAAAATAATCAAAATTGTAAGTTATTCATTATACTATATATTAATATAATACTATATATATTATATTAATATATAATTATATATATTAATTATAATATATAATATATATAATATATATTATAGTATATATATATATATAAATATATATATATATAATATATATATATATATAATATTAATATTAATTAATATATATATATTATAATAATATATATTTATATTAATATAATAATATACAGCCGTATTTCAATGAACTATATTAGTAATAATAATATTCAAATGAAGCTGTGAAGAAAAAAAAAATAATTACACTATGATGTGCGTAAATTTCATGTTTAATAATTATATATAGTAATTAGTTATATAATTATTATATTAAATATCTTAATCATAACTTGATTAAACTACTTTTTATCTATTATAAAAAATTTATGATGTCACAAATCAATCGCTTGACGAGCAGCCAACTCACTATTTTGTAATATTTTTTTATACCATTACTACTCACTATCCAGATAGAATAATCAGAGAAGCGTGCGACTTTCACAGTTGAGAAGAAGTAAAATGTTCCCTAGCTCGATTATAGTATATATATATACCAAACATACGACATATTTGATATTTATACTTGAGATGTACACTAAAATTTATTTTAATATACTTGCACATATTAAATCAGTGTGAAAAAACGTTTTGTAAAAAGACAACAAAACTATGTGAGGTTCTATTTAAAATAAAACATACAATGAACCTCCATATGAGATTCTGTCTCACTTTATATATTTATGTCTTTTTATTATATAATTTACATTCAGAATTTTCGAGAGCCTATTCACTCGCTATATCTAATATAAAGTGTTACCTTTTGTTCAATGCGAACAATCATTAATTATATTCCAATAGTTTTTCAGCCAAAAGCTAGTTTATTATTTATATATCACATCTCGAGTTCACAGAACGCATATCTAGGTGTATTGCACAATCGTGCGACTCATATAAGAAAGTAAAGAGCTATTTGTAGGTCCAGTAGAGCCTTTTGAGACCTCTCATAATTACGCTCTATCTTATTTCAGAGCAACTACTCTCTTTTTACACATATAACTCGACAAGCTCTCGGAGTCAGTCTGTTCTTTTTAGCGGTATTGTCAACTACGAGTGCAATTAGTGGTCGTCTATATTTATGGAGAAGTTGTTGATAAAAAAAAATTACTTAATTGGCATGATAATCTCAAAACGCAAATTTAACTGGTAGTAAACACTTCTCATCTATAATCTGCAGGTATTAACTATCGGTGTTATTTAATTAAATTATGTATCAGTTTTTTAATTAACAAACCTGAGACTAATAGCTTAACCTTATATGTTGTGCACATGAATGCTCATTTAATTTATTTATTTGGGAAGAAACTGAAAATGTGCACCTTTTGTTATGTGATTGGTAACTTTAAAATACTATTGAATAGATGTATTTCTCATACTATGGAGCAATCTCATACAAATAAAAAATAAATATCCGGCCTGAGTTTTGTCAGAACACTTACAGAAAAGAATAACACGTAAATATTTATATATATATTTATATATACAACGGATATTTATGAAATAATTTATTTGATATTATAGCTCATTATAATGCTCTGGACTATTATATTGAAAATTGAATGAGATCAAAACAGTTATATTCAGTCAAAGAGAGCCTGAGCGAAGGGGATGTCTTGGGGGAGTCGATATGAAGCTTTCAAAAGCGTGAAGAAAGGGCATCATTGAGATTGACTGACTGCAAATGAAAACAGACTGACTAAGGCTAATGCAGTTATCTGAGATCTTCTATAGCCAGTCGCTAATGGATATATCAATCAGGAGAATATCAGTATAGGTTATATACGGAGGCAATTAGTAGGATATTATATTTACTGGTCAAATCACTGGAGCCCTTCAAACATATATACCAAAATATCACATGAATAGTATCTCCAGTAGACATTTTACAATACTTGTATAAAAAAGCAATTTATATAAGTATTAACACCAATGTAGAGAAGTAATATATTTGAATGGACTAGATTGGAGATCCTCTACATTCTCATTGAATGGCACCTGATCAACGCGAGGTTGAGATGACTTTTGTATGAGATACCTCGTGGAGAGATTGATGGCGCCTACTACGAGAAAGGTCGCCATAGTCTGAATATAGATAATTGAATTCAAATATATAGATGTATAAGTTATATTGTACTTTATGTGAAATACAAGGTCTTTGTGGTGAATATTGTAAGAAATTTTATTAAGTTAAGATGTCGTATATATAATGATCTAATTTTGGCAAAGAACAACTTTCATACTATAGCCTATTAACATATTACATGTCAATAATATAGCAAACTATTAATAGAAGAATATCACGTCATTTTATTACTAATATATATTTTACGCCGACATTTACTTATGGATGACAAGCTCAATACTTGAGCGTGCTCGGGTCCTCACACAAATTTGTAGAGGTAAGACATTCTCATAGTGCGGATATGTATATATAAGTCGTAATTTAATGTGCGATAGATCAACTTACTATAAGATTAATTAAAAGGTGGGTATTGCGAGACAATGTAATGTATGCTCAGTTATAGCTACAAAAACGCACGCTGTGATTAAGTGTAGATACGTTGTTATTACAGCTTATAGACATCTTTACTATTTTCGCTCGGAATCACCTCAATGAAACAAGTTTTTTATAATAAGAGAGATATATATATATAATTTAAAAGATAAATTTAAGAGATATATAATGAATATCTGCGTTGTTTTACTCGTAACGGATGTTCGAGGTTAAATGAGAGAACACAGGATAGATAGTCATATTCAAATTTGCAAAAGTAAACCTTTCTATTTCAATTACATTAATTATATATAATATATTTAATATATATATATATATAATTAATATTATATATATATTATATATATATATTATATAATATATATATATTAATTATATAATTAATATTATATATATATATTATATATAATATATATATCATAATTATATATATATTTAATATAATATATATATACTATATATAATATAATATTTATTATAATAATATATATATATATGATATATATATATATATATATATATATTATATATTTATATTATATATATATATATATATATTAATACTTAATTA
>JABUQX010127825.1:7500-22500 GCA_015478945.1 Trachelipus rathkii
GTTATTATATGAATATACATATTATTATTTATATTATATATATATATAGTTATTATTATTATTAATTATGTTATTACTATATACATATATAGTATATATATTATTATGCTATTATTATTTTATTATACATTATTATACATATTATATATATATATACATATACATATTATTATATGAGATAATAAGCGCTCTATATGCAGTAGTTAATGGATACATTGTTATATGCACGAAGAATTTAAAAATATATTTAAGTTATTATTATTATTATTGTTATTATTATATTATTATTATTATTATGCCATATATTATTATTATATATATTATTATTATATATATTATTATATTATTATTATTATTATTATTATATATAAAGCCATATGTTATATATTATTATTATTATTATTATATTAGGTTCATTAAGAAATAAATATATATATATTATATTATTATATGTTATGTTATATTTATATTAATACATATTACATATATTATATATTATTATTATATTATTATTATTATTATTATTATATTGGTTATTATTACATATTACATATATTACATATGCATATTATTATTATATATTATTACATATATTATTATTTCATATTATATATATATATTAGTTATTATTATTATTATATTATTATATATATATTATATATTATTATTATAATATATATTATATGCTATTATATATTATATTATTATTATTATTATTATTATTATGTTATTATTTATATATATATATATATTATTATTATTATTATTATATATATATATAGCATATATATATTATTATTATTATTATATATATATATTATTATATATATTTATATATATATATATAAAAAAATATATATATAATATTACGCAAACACATATTATTATTATTATTATTATATTATTATTATATTATTATTATTATTATTACATATTATTATATACATATATAAATGTAAGATAATAAAAGGTGTGTGATATAGGGTGATTGTCTGTAAGATAGCTGTCTGGAGGATATATATATATATATATATATATATATATATATAAATCAGGCGCAGTTTTACAGAGGAAGCACAGAAAGGCATTGCCTATCTTATTTTTTAAGAACAAATTAAAGTCAAGGAAACAATTAAAAAATAAAACAAATCAAAAAAATAAGATGCAATGGGAAGCAATGCTCTTGTTATTGTACAAAGGCTTTATGGGTTGTAAAGGGTATAATGAGCTATTTATGCTTTGCCTCCCTATCCACTGGTTAACTTGCATTAGCACATTGGCGTAGCTGGAATAGAAATAAATCCTATCCCGTCAATGTTATAAAGAGAGGCAAGCCTCCTGCTCGTCGATCGTACTCTCCGTGCCATAAATATGTTTCTTTTTTATTTTCTATATAATTTCATTATATTATAAAACTTATATATATATATACATGCAAGTTTATATATCTTATCGGATAGTTATATATATATATATATATATATATATATATATATATATATATATATATATATATGTTGTTATATATATGTCAAAGTTTAATCTCCCCTAATATAGCAACTTTGTTTCCACGGCAATTATCAATATGAAAATTTTTTATATATATATGTTATATGTGTATTGTTATTACATATAAGGCGTTAAAACAGATATATATATGTATACATACAGTATATAAGTTAAATATATATATGTTATTATTATATTATTATTATATATGCGCTATATTATATATATATATATATATATACTATATATGTATATATATATTATGATATATTTTGCCCAATTCATGTAACATATCTAAATACGCCAATTTGATATATATATATATATATTATTAAGTTATATATATATATATTATATATATATATTATATATATAAAGATATACATATATATATATATATGAAGAAGATAAAAAATTTAAGTTATTATTATACATATATTATATTATTATATTACAATAGCGCTAAAACTGATACCCAAAATTCTTTGGTCTGATTACCGATACCGGCATTCAGTACTCACTATTTTTCACTGCTGATCGATACCGGAAATTTCTTTCCGATCCACACGATACTATTACTTCTTTAATTCACTCCACTGGTCTTATATATACGTTATAGGAATATGTTATATATATATATATATATATATAGTTATATTATATATATATATATATATATATATATATATATATATATATATATATATATATATATATATATATATATATATATATATATATTATTATTATATATGTTAATATATATATATATATATATATATATATAGTATATATATGTATATATATATATATATATATATATATATATATATATATATATATAGGTATATGGTAGATATATATATATATAGCATATATGTATATAGTATATATATATATGGGTGAAGATATATGTTATATATATATACTAAAGAATTTTTTTAAGAAGTCCCAAAGCCTGTTTCTTACACCAGCAATTCCAAACTTTTGATCAAAACTGTATACTAAAAAGTGTGTAAATAATTATGTGCTGTAAATTCCCTTTGAGCAGGGCCTATAATATAATATAATATAATATGGTTATAATATAATATAATATAATATAATATAATATAATATATATAATATAATATAATATAGGTATAATATAATATAATATGAATATAATATAATATAAATTTAATAGTAATATAATATAATATATTATATAATATATAAGGTAACAGCAATATATAATATAATATAAAATTAAATAGTTATAATATAATATAATATAATATAATATAATATGGTTATAAAATTACATGTTAATACTGAAACAAATTAAGCAAGCTATACACAGCGAATTCAATGAGAGAACCTTTGCGTTTCACGTGAGTACACGATCATACGTATACTGCAAAATGAGATCGTGAACCAATCCCTTTATGCGAACCCCGTATCCCTTTGCGTACCCCATGGGTACGCGCACTCACTTTAGACTACTGCCTTTACACTGCATCACCGGTGTCCAAATACACCTTCCGTTCCTCGCACACACGATCCATCATCGTCAGATTAAAAAAAAAAAATAATTTTACAGAACCATAAATATAAACTTATGCACAGAGGACGTCCGCCATTTTTATTATCAGAATTATGATACCGATATTATATACATATATTATTATTATTTATATAAGTATATATATATGTTATATATATTACATATATTATAGTATATTATATATTATATTATAGTATTACATATTATTATTACATATATATATATTTATTATATATGCGTTATTATATATATATTTATTATTATTATTATTAAGTTATTATATTATATTATTATTATATATATTATTATACATATTATTATATGAATAAATATATATATAGTATATATATATATATATAATAGAGTAAGCATATAGAAATATAGAAGTATATAAAGTATATATATATAGTTATATATATATATATAGTATGTTCTATATATAGATACATATCACTTAAAACAAAGCCGATTTCTTTTTAGGTATAACAAACCCATGAAAGGTAAGAAAGTCATCGAGTTTATGTTCCGTTTTTATTTCAAAGTTAACAGCATTACTAAGCCTTTAGTCTTCTTCAGAGCTTGGTGAATTTGTAAAGTTTGCTGGCTTTTCAAAGCTCGAATTTAAGGTTGCCATTCTTACGCGAAAATGTAAACAAACAAGATGGTTAGTTTGGTGTCTGAATTTGTGAATGTTTCATTCAATAAAATCAGCTTTAAACTTAATTTCTTCCAAATCGATAAACCCATCACAAATAGTTGTAAGATCCATTATTTGCAATATAAATCATTTGTTATTTTATTTCTGTTTATTCCAACCACGTGGCCCATCACAACAGCTGATTCCAATTGTTTAAAAAAACAAAAGTAAACCTAGCACGAAATCGCGGTCGTTTAAAAAGGAAAGGGTTCATAATGAAATTTTAAATTTGAAATTATTATGAATTTCTTGAGTGTCCTGAATCAATTCCGCAAATTTTCCCTGACCCAGCGTGTTTGCTATTTTTGGCGTATAAAATATCTATTACTCACAATATTGCAGCCTATTTACTCAGTTCATATACATTTAAAAATGTTGAAAATTTACTTTAAATTCAATTACCGTAAGATCAATTTAAAAAATATTTTTTTAGTAATCGACCTATACCTCCATGTAGCCGTCCAACGCACTTCTTTTTTTATTTTTTCCAAAAGGAAAAAACAGTTTTATTTATAGAAAAAGAAAATAATAAATTTAAAGCATGACGGTCTAATAGCCTAGGTGAACAACGTCCACTGTGATCACAAAAGTTCTAAGTGAGGTGTAAATGAGTTGCTATACCTAATTTTTGATTTATGGCGTCTTCTTCTGCTCCCTAGAAACTTGTTTTGAACATCTCTCTTTTCTGTTCTTCTCCGTTATTGATCCAGGTGATGCATCTTCTTTCAACCCTTTGATTATCTTCTTCTTCTTTGGTTCTGTTCTGACTTGAGCAGTTCTTCGCTCAGGCTATCTCCGGCGCGCCTTCGGCATCGTCAACATTTTTGAGTGATAGAACTTTATGAATATTTTCTATGAATTTTATGAAGATACAGTAAAAGCTGTTCTTTTGAGAAACAGATTTATAGCCTTTGATATCTTTCAATTAAATTCTGAGCTAAACACAGAAAACCTCTTCCACTGGTCGGTCACATATGGGAAATATCGCAGTCCTTGCCTCACACTTGCTAAAATTTTTCGCCAACATTGATTCCTGCAAGGCCCCTGAGGACAAAAAAATTTACCAAGAGGTCGAATGATGAACATCTCAAAAACACGCTTTAATTTTTATCCATGTAGAATGAACTCACCTGCAAAGTGTAGTGGCTTGTTCTTGCTTTTTCAAAGTGCAATGAGATACTGTGACTGGTTGCCGGCGCAATAATGGCTCCCGCACACCAGCAAATCTTTGCTTCCCTGGTTCGGCTGCGCGAAAACATCAGATCCAATGATGAAAGCCCGGACAGGGTTTGTACTCAGAGCACATCTCATTGTTCTTTCTGTGTCGGCTTTTATCGAAGCACAGTCTAGCATTCAAGTTTGAATTTTAAGATATTATCATTCGAAGTGACTTTGAGAAGTTTTTTTTGTCTGAAATCCAAGATTAATAATACCGTATAACCAATTAAATAATCGAAATTTACCAATTAAAACCAATGCTAGTGCTTAGTTGTTGTAGCTGAAAGAGACTTTTACTTGGACCCAATTCTTCCACATTAGTACTGAGACATTGTAAAGTTCTGAACAGGAAATTAATCTAAGTGGGTTCCGTGACTGCTCGGAACCTGCAAAAATGAGATCCAATGCTCCAAGTGTTACTTTAAAAAAGCCAGTTTGTATTTGTAGGGAAATATCTACCTAACAGAAATGATCACTTTAATGCTTTGTGCTGAGAGCTTTGCTGGTCAAACAGCTGCACAAAAATCCCGGAAAAACCACTCGGTCAAAAAAAAAAACCTGTTTCAAAAAGCAGTAAACCCTTAAAAAAAGATATAAACACCAAGTCATGTTCATAATAGTCTGTTCATCCATATCTAATTCACCTTCAATCGGAAGCATGGCCTCGGAAACAAATCCACCTCTACGGACAGGAATAGGAAAGGAACAGAAATAGTGAACCAAATAAGAAAAGGAGTTTATGGATAGAAGTGTGATCATGATCGGCCCATGCCCCAATCCTTTCAGTCCAACGCTGGTCAAACAAGGGCCTTCAGATTCCACAACAAAGGCAGTGAAAAATGTATCGGCGATGGTCCTGGTCCGATCTGGTCTTCATATGTTTTGTACCTTAAAAATTTTCCTGGACTTCTGAATTTCCTGACTTTTCAGCATATCTCTTAAAAACAGCTTCCTATCACCCTCTGACTGATTTCTTTTTCTTTCCTGATCTTCCAAGTGCAACCCTAAACACTCATGGCCTAATGTTTGTACTGTGTGAGCATTTCATATCGAGCTGCAAGCACAAATGAATATGAACGAAAACGTCATCTGAATTAAAAGCAATAAAAATATTGTAGCCTTTCTTTCATCTGCAAACGTTTGTTTACATTAATTACAGTGACAGAGAGATAACCCAGCGCTTGAACTATGGGCTGGGTTAGTGACCTGCCACTACTTCACGCAGCCCACTACGCTATACTTTAATTAATTGTCATTTATTCTCTAATCACAAAATTGCAGGTCTGGCAACCTCACACACAAGCCTTTGTTATTTGTTGTTCTGACGTAAAGCTTTTCCAGGCGCTGAAAAATCACCTTTCAATGTAATGCACCTTTGTGGTAGTTTAGCCTTTCTATCCCTTCTAACTCTTTTGAGGCAACTCCGAGCGAGCATTGCTTTCTGATAATATTATCCCAACACATGATATGATGTTCCTAAATTCCTGTTTATGCTCGGCTTCCTGCATTGGACTCCTTTCCAACGATCTTCACTTTCAGATATTAGAAACATCTTAAACAAAACTTTCCACAATGCAAGTTTTCCTCTGAGTATCTTT
Organism: Trachelipus rathkii; assembly: GCA_015478945.1. NCBI lineage: Eukaryota > Metazoa > Arthropoda > Malacostraca > Isopoda > Trachelipodidae > Trachelipus > Trachelipus rathkii. The sequence goes on from JABUQX010127825.1 coordinate 14,069, forward strand.
ATTACCACACCAATTGGCAGTTTGTATTTTAGATTGGGGAAAGCAACTTCCCATGAATCTGAGGTCACACTGTTCATACAAAATTAAAAATGTGCCAATCTGTGAACATTGATTTGACCATGCAGGCTTCCAAACTTTCCCACAATTTCAAAAGATGATGATAGCTCTTCAAATATGGATATTCTTCAATTTAGTCTCCTAACTTCAAACTGAATTGGGGCTGCTTTGAGATCGTCATGACCCTTAATAAAAAGTATCCCATGATTCTCTGGGCAGCTCTGTTCTGTAGTAAGTGCTGAATGGTAAGAATTGAAAATTGAATTACTATAAACACTTTACAAACACCATTATCCAGACTTCTTTTTTAACCCGACACCGGCCACTGCCTGAATTTCAAAGAAAATGAACACATTTTTATTGAGGTTTGTTTTCCCTTTTGTTTTGCACAAATGAAATCAGCTGTTGTGATGCAACCTGCTCATCATAATACTAATAGAAATGGAAATATTAACTGTGTCTAGACGATAGGATTTCTTGCAGCTTCTTCATGGAGTTTGGTTTGGAGAGGGACTAGATTTAAAGCTGATTTATTGAATGAAATATTCATCATTTCAAACGGGCCTATCTAACTTTTTTTTTGCTCAAGCAATATCATTTTCTGATCACATTCTCTTAAAAATCAAAGAAAAATAAAAACCTTATAGAATTTAGAAAATTCTTTACGTTTGGGAGCTACTTAAAGCTTAATTGCGTTGAACAGCAAACCGAACGTGAAACTCTGAGCATCACTTTCTTTACGTCTGGCAATAAACGCAAAACCGAAAAATCGTTCGGTAAATGAGCAGCAGGGGCCCGCAGATAGTCAAAAACCACATCAGACAAATTGCGTGGCAGGCATGTTATATATTAAAGCGCTATAGTAGTATGGCGATATATTATGGTATGGTTATATATATACAGGTGTATATATATATATATGTATATATATATACAGTGCTATATATATATACATATATGTATGGTAAGTAGAGTAAGTAAGAGATATATTATATACAGTATATATATATGCGGCAGGTATATATATATAGTATATATGAAGATATGTTATTATTATATATTATTTTATATATACATATAGTATATATATATATTATTATTAGAAGGGTATATGTATATATATATATGATATATATGTTATTATATGATATTATATTATTATTATTATATTATATATATTATATATATTATTATTATTATTATTATTATTATTATTATATATATATTATTATATATACATTTTTACATATATATATTATTATTATTATTATTATTATTATTATACATATTATTTGTTTATAAATTATATATATATATATATATATAAAATAGAAAATATATATATATATAGTATATAAAATATTAATATATATATATATATATATATATTATTATTATTATATTATATTACATATATATTGTTACATATTATTATATATATATCATATAAGATATACATATATATTATTTTAAATATTATTATTATATTATTATATTATTATTATTATTATTATTATTATTATTATATATTATTATAATATATTATTATTATTATTATTATTATTATTATTATTATTATGTTATATATATATTATTATTATTATATAGCTATATTGGAGTATATATATAAATTATATATTATATATTATTATTATTATTATTATGTTATTGCTATATATATTATTATTATTATATATATGTAAATTATATATATATATATATATATACATATATTATTTATTATTATTATATATATATATAAGATATATATGTTATTATTATTATTAGTATATATATATATTATTATTATTATTATATTACATGTTAAAATCATCCTATATGCAGTGTATATAATTTATATTACATATTACATATTATATATAAAGAGAAAGAGCAGAGAATAAGGTAGTGAGTATGTGGTGCGCGCGAGGTGCTATTACGGTCTTCGCCCTTAATGATCATGCGGTAGAGCCCGTGCGTGGAAAGACTTGACAGGCCAAAAGCTTTTCGCGCGAGCGCAGAGCAGCGTGTCGTTACTCTTAAGCTACATTCCTTTGATTCTTTCTTTGGGTATCTTCTTTGTACACCGACTCATTTTCAAGACTAATTTTGGCAGATAAATCTCTCTCCTCCTTATTATTATTGAGGTGTCTTGTGTTCTAAGGTTTTATCTCCAACTTTGCTCCCTACTTTTCATCAACGATCTTCTTTGCTGCACTTCTGTGAACCTGTTCACTCTTATGCCGATGACTCCACCCCTCCACCTTCTCCACTCATTTGTAACAGCTCCCTGTTTACCCAGAGTTGCTCTCGTTCACAGCTTCCGATTCACTCCTTAAGCCATCAATGGAATTTCTAAGTGGTGCAACCGTAATCTTGTGAAGCTCAACTTTTTGAAAACTCAATTTCTTATATATATCTCCCTCTCTAAAATGCCTCCCAACTTTCCCTTATCCCCTTCGACGGCTTTAATGTCTTACCCGTAAACAACATAAACATTCTAGAACTAAAAACATAAAATAGTGAATTGTCTTGAAGACCTCACATCGCACTTCCTGTTTCTGCTAAAATGTCTGCAAAAGCTTATGAATTTGTTCAGATTATGTGTGAATTTTTTTTTCTTCTCTGCCTGATACCCTAGTAATATAAAGGTCTTATTTGCCCCTGCATGGAATACTGTTCCCACATTTGGGTGGATCCGTTCCACCCTCCTTGGGATAGCAGCTGATAGCGCCAAGGCTACGAGGCCATAAACTGTCCCAGTATAACTCTCTGATCTCCCTTTGACCTTCTTTCTTTCGCGTCTTGACGTAGGTCTACCATCTCTTTCTTTCTCTATAGGTAATACAACGGCAGTGGTCGTGAGAATTGATCTTCCCCGTATTCTCTCCACCACTGCGTCGTCATACCATACGCAAAGAGTTCTTTTAGTTCTCTCATGAAAATTGTGTGAATATTGGAGGTTCAAGCGGATAACTTGTTAGTGGTGTTCCTCCTTTCCTCCACAATATCTGTTTTGTGGTCCCTGCCTTCTTTACATTTCCCGCAATATTTAATCTTTCCCTTTATTAAAGTCCCGCGTTCGGTGCCCTCAATTCAGTGGAAATTTGCGTTAGGCAAAGGTCAGGGTGGTTTACTTCCATTTATTTTAATTTTTATTTTTTCTGTATGTAATTTTTTTATTTTTTTATTTATTTATTTATTTATTTTATTTTTTGCCCCTCCTTTTGAAAAAGGGCATTGAACGTGAGCTGTGGTATATAGAGTATATATATAGTAAAGCAGAGATAGGGTAAGAAGAGAGAAAGAGAGTATATATAATTAATTGCCAATATTTCAGTCAGTTTGAGAAGGAAAGATGAAAAAGGAAAGGTATCAAAGAGTATTATTATTATTATTATTATTATTATTATATATATAAAGATAAGTTATTATTTATAAAGTATATTATATATAGTTATTATTATTACATATATACATATATTAAAAACCCAAAATTCCAAAAAAAGAAGCAAACTTGAAACCCCACTCTAGAAAGGGTCAACCTTCCTGAATCATTCCAAGCTCCAGCCTGAAAAGAAATCCCTAAATCCTCCTCTCTTTCCGATAACAATGCTGAAAACCTTTATCAATCTAGCTTCCGTGAATGGTGTTGATAAGCTCAAAACCTTCAACTACCAACACCACCCTTCAGCAATGAGGAACATGGTCAGTCCGATATCTGAATATAGTTGTCTCCCATTATTCATATAGGTGTATAGGGTAAGGTTGAAATATATATATATATGTATATATATATATATATATATATATATATATATATATATATATATATATATATATATATGAAAGTTATATATAAAGATATATTATTATTATTATTATTATTATAAATTATTATTATTTATATATATATATATATTATATTATATTATATTATATTACATAAAAAAGATAGAATAAAAGTTATATAAAATAAATTTGGATAGACTTTCAAAGAAAGCTTCTCTTTACTCTTCTCATCATCATGTATATATATATATAAAATATATTTATTATTATATGTTATTATTATATATATTATATATATTATATGATATATACTTCAAAAATCAATTTAAAAGATCATCAGAAAATGTGTGTAGGTCATTTAAAGGTATCGGCAACTCTTGTACTGATACCGATACTAGTTTACCACAAAATTCCCGATATGGATACCGATACCGCGATACTTCAAAATCGACCGATACTATCTGATAGCCGATGCTCTTCGAGCAAAATTAGTGAAACCATGTAGGTATCGGTGCATCACACAATATATATATATTATATAAGGCGATATATATATATATATATATATATATATATATATATTATATATGTTATAAATATATATGTATATATGCTATATATATATTATGCATATATATATATATTATTATATTATAAAGATATATATATATATATATATATATATATATATATATATATTATATATATATATATGAGATATATAGTATATATATATATATATATATATATATATATATATATATATATATATGTATCACCTCCGAGTCGCTGTAACTAAAAAACTAAAACAGTTACAGGAAAATAAATAACATTTTATTATTTTATTTAGCCTTTATCCATGAAATTAAAAAATAACGCTTTTGAGAGAAATTTAAAATAGTTAAAAATGTTGAAAATCCTACATGATAGTTTTGGTTTGCTTTCTGATAAAAACCAGAAGTGTCGCTGACTACACTGAGGGAGCGTAGCAAAGTGCAGTCGTTGAATTTTTTTTCTTTAACTAAAGAATTACCCACGGGTAAATAAGAACGATGACAGTGGTCGCCTTCGGCCTACCGGGGACAATGACTTGGATGACCTTCAGTTCCCTCTCTGTCCCTCTGTCGGCTCGAACCCCTAAAAAGAAATAAAAGAAAAATTAACATTTCTTTAAATAAAATTTTCAAATATGTCGTATTTGGCAACTCTTGTTATCGTAAGCAATAAAGGGATTCAAAGTCAATCCCGTACGTCGCGTCTACATCTAAAATATACTCAGTATTTAAGATGTTATTAATAAATATTAGGAATATAATAAATTCCTTTAAGTTTCATCGATGGTTCCGTTAGATAAAATCAAAAATGTGTTATATTTTTTCCTGTAGCTACTTTTTTAGTTACATGCATGATGTTTTCGGGAGGTTGGCCTATATATATATATATATATATATTATATATATAATATAGTGTTATTATATATATATAGGTATATATATATATGTTATTATTATTATATATAGTATATATATTATATATATATTATTATATATAGCATATATATATTATTATTGTTATTATGTATATATATTTATATATATATACATATATTATTATTATATTATTATTATTATTATTATGATATATTATATTATATATATATATATATAGTATATTATTTATATATATATATATATACATATTATTATTATATTTCCAGTAAGTAAATAGTATATTATTGGTTATTGGTTATTATTATTATTATTATTATTATATAAATAAAATATATATTTAGTATTTATTCTTTATAAGTATGATATATATATATATTATTAATATACATATATATGTTATTACATATATATATTACAAAATTGATATATATTATTATTACATATACTATTATTATTATTATTACAGCAGGTATACAAGATATATATAATATATATTATATATATATATATATATATATATATATATATATATATATATATATATATATATATATATATATATATATATATATATATATATTATTTTTATTTATTAATATTTTTATTTATTGATATTAAATTTCGGACATTAGCCTTATAATTTTATATAATCGTCGTTTATTTCATTTTATTTTAGTCATAGTTCTTATTTATTACAATAATGTGCTAAAAAGCATCAACGTGTATGGATTTTATATTTTTTTGCGCAATCCTATATCGGCAAAAAATTTTTTTGCAAATGATTTAATACAAAAGACAATTTTTACAATTAGTAATTTTAATATTGAGTTATAAGTAACAAGTAATTGGCTAATTTTTTTATTGCAAAATTGACTGCTCTGAAGGCGTGAGTTGCTTCATTCACAGCTTACAGCTGGTTGTAAAGAAATCCATCTTGTCACAGAGCAGTGTTTCTGACATTATTGCCAAAGGAAGAAAAATCGTTACCCATTTCAGTCACTCATTAAGTGCTTGCTCTAAGCTTAAAAACATCCAAGAAAACGTGAAGCTACCGACGCATAAACTTATTCAAGATATAACTACCCGTTGGAATTCTACCTTCAACATGCTAGAACATTTATATGAGCAATGACAATCAGTAACAGCTTATGCAAGTATGATATTACCACTATAGTTTGTGCGTTACAACCCTTTGAGAAAATTACTAAGGAGGCATGTGCTGATAAGGAAATTAGTTCATATATAATATTCTTTTAACTAATTTTCCGTTTTTGGTTCATGTTACTCACTATACCCCAGTCTTGTGGAGAGAAGGTAGGAGATTTAGCAGTAGTATATATAAGAAAGAAAGATATTATTGTTAAGGTTATTATTATTATTTATATATATATATATATATATATATATATATATATATATATATATATATATATATATATATATATATATATATATATATATATATATATATTATTATTACATAAACAATAATTATGATATTATTATTATATTATATATATACATATATACATATATTGTTATATTATATATTACATTATTATATTGTTACTTTATATATATGTTATTATTATTATATGTTATATAATGTTATATATATTATTATTACATATATTATTATTATTATTATTATTATTATTATTACATATATTATATTATTACAAATTATTATTATTATATATATATATGGTTATTATATATACATTATTATTATTATATATTATTATGCTATTACATATATACATGCCATTACATGTTGTTATACATATTATTATATATATATTTATATATGTATTACATATTATTACTAGATATATATATATACATATACAATATATATATATATATATATAAATATATATATATATATAAAGTTATATATAGCGTATATATATATTATTATATATTATTATTATAAAAAGAAAACATATTATTATTATTATTATTATTATTATATGTATATATATGTTATATTATTATATTATAAATATATATATATGTGTCTATATATATATAGCGTTATTATTATTAATATTATTATATATCCTTTTTATATATATTATTATATAATATGTTATTATTATTATTATACATATTATATATATATATATTAGTATATGGTTATTATCCATAAGTTACATGTTATTATTATTATATTAGTATAGATATTGTTATATATAGCCTAGTTCGGAAAGAGATATGCTAAGAAAGAGAAAATGTGTTATATATAATATATGCATATATATATTATTATGTATATTATTATTATTATTATTATTATTATGTTATTATTATTATATATATATATATATATATATACATATATTATTATTACATATACATATATTATTATTATTATTATAAATTATATATATTATTATTATATATTATTATTATTATTATTATAGTATATTATTATACATATATTATCATTATTATTGTAATTCCATATTATATTATTATTATTATTATTATATATTATTATTATTATTATTATTATTGTTATTACATATTATATATTATTATTATTATATATATATATATAATATTATTATTAATATTATATTATATTATTACATATTATTAATATTATACATATGGGGAAGATTACATACATATATATATATAGCTATATATATTATAATAATTGTATTAATTAGTCCAATTACTTAAAACTTTTTAAACGTGTTTCATATTTGGGATTCAAAGGACACAAAACTGTGTTGTAATTAGTAGCTTCTTTTCAGAAATTATATATTATTATTTTTATTATTATTATTATTATTATTATTATTATTATTATTATTATTATTATTATTATTATTATATATCATAAATAAGAAAGAGTTATATTATTATTATTATTATTATTATTATTATTAGTTATATATGTTATGCTACATATGTATATATTATGCACTATTTATTATTACAATATTATTACATACATACATTACATTACTACATTATTATTACATGCATGTATATTATTATATTATTATTATATTATTATTATTATTATTATTATTATTATTATTATATATATTATTATATATGTATAGAATCAGTGTTATTATTATTATATATATATATTATAATGAATATTTATTATAT